>CM035140.1:104721638-104894138 GCA_020205605.1 Panax ginseng | reverse complement strand
CAATTAGTTTGGCATTGGATCACATTTTTATTTTTTTCAAATTTCTTTAAAAAATTAAGATAATTTTTTTAAAGTCGTTTTTAAATATATATTTTTTTAAAGTGGCGTTTTGAAAAAATATATTTTTAAAAAAAAAATATCTAAAATTCAACGCCATTTTAAATGGCATTTAGTAGTTTTTCCCAAATTAAATGTGAGAGCTTTTACTCTCAATGGCAGTCGTTGAAGTTTTTTTTTTTTTAAAAATATTGGTTTAAAAATAAAATCTTTTTAAAAAAATTAAAGCTTTTTTCTAAAAAAATAATTTTTTTTATTTATAAAAATTATTCTTAAATTAATTAATTTAATTAAAAGAAGAGCCTATTCCAAAAAAATTTGAACAAAATGAATATAATTAAGAAAATTAAATATAATTTAGGTAGGGAAAATACTCCAAATCCAACCTTTTCTCATTCTTTCTCCTAATATAGTTTTGTCTGCAACCCAACCCAAACAGTCGACAAAAAATTTGGGGATCTGACTTTAGAAACCTAAAATTGAAGAGGCGTTTAGTGATTGATTCAAAATCAGTTCCTTTGCTGCAATGATGGAGCGGCGGACGGAGGAGAACGTGAAGGAGGAGGGAGAAAGTGGCAACTGATCCTATTGCGTCGCTCAGAGTCTCTTTCCTCCTAATATTTTCCTTATTCTAGAGCCAAAAGTAAATCAATCGATGGCCAGCCCCAGCAAAGTGTCGACCTAGCTAGAGCCATGGTGCGATCTAGAGGACAAGGTGGTTCTGATCACCGGAGCATCATCGGGGCTCGGCTGGGATTTCTCCATCACCCTTGCCAAGGCTGGTTGCAAGGTGATTGCTGCCGCTCGACGCGCCGCACGGCTCAAGTATCTATGTGATCAGATCAATCAGTCCTTTACTACTCCTCGAGCCGTTACTTTGGCGCTCGATGTCACCGCCGATGCTCCGGTGAAAGGGGGAAGTATCGGTTATTAGAGGGAATTTATTTAACTAAGGGTAATAATATCCTATCCTATCACCTCACAGAATAGGTAGGAAAGAGTCAAAATTGCGGGCATCAAATTCTAATTTTTTACTTGATTAGTATCGATGCAGGAGGTAATCCCAATAGAAACAAAGGCGGTAGGATCAGTGCTAGCTAGAACTGCAAGGGCCATCAGGGAGGGCATTGTAAAAGGTCGTGCTGTCCTGCAAATATTTTTCACCCTTACCAAATATTCCAGGATGGCTGTCAACTACTTCAAATCGCGAGCTAGTATTTAGATCCAAAGTACAACCTACATGGTGAGAGCAACATTAGATATGCCGCGTGTATATAATTTTTGTTTGGACATATGTGACACCAAGATAAAATATTGTAGTATACTTTTATATTTCCCAATTTGCAATGTTCTGGGCTGTTAGTATGACTGTTAAATATGGGGTTAAGAGAACTGAAACAAACAAATTATTTTTCCTAATTTTCATTTGGTATGTTTCAATGCACATGTTCTCTCTTCTTCTGGCAGAAGTATTAATATAGTTTTTGCTAGCATTATGTGCTACATAATATTCAGATTGTTATATAATGGACTAATGAGAGTATCAATGATTTTCTTTAAAAACAGAGCTTACTTGAGATCTCTTTGGATGGCTATGCATTCTGCTGAATGAAATTTGCTCCTTAAAGTGAATTTGTTATCTTAGACTTGTAGATGCATAGATAAATTTAAATCTTTCTTGCCTGATTTGATCTAGGTCAGTGCATCATTTTCTAAGGGCCTAATGGTCATATGTGTTTGCTATATATACCATTCTCTATGTTACTCTTTATGACAAGTTCACTTAGGATATCCGAAGTACATAACACCTCTCATGACCATGCCTTTCTGTGGGCAACATTCATTTTTTGCCTGAATCACCTCCCCTTCTGAAACATTTAAGGTTTTGCCTCGAGTTTAGAAACAAAATTTTATTTTATTTGTTCTTAGTCTCAACCCCCCACACCCATCCATCCAAACCCAACCAAACACACTCCCCAGACTATTTTGGGCTTTTGTATACCATTAAAGTTGGGGAATGTGTGTTTCCTTTAGAATATTCAAAATTTACTCTTTTATTAGTTTGTTTTGTTGCTGGACTATTAACTAGCAAATTATGTTTGGTCATTGCATACTGATCTGCAATTGCATATTGACAATATGCACTACTATTAAACAAGTAACATGCACAAGCATTTTCTATACTTGCATATTTTTGGTTCATTATTTCATTTGGTTTTCCTCAAGTACATGGCATTCTAATGTTGTATGTCAACTTTGATGTTATACAGTAACAACAATAATTTGTTTATATCTTTTATTATATCTCAGTTGCTGTGATGATTTCCTGTAATTGCAGATCCGTACTTGAACACAGATGCTGGTACCATGTCTCCTTTTGAACATGGGGAGGTTTTTGTTCTTGATGATGGTGGAGAGGTTTTCTTTTCCTTTTGTTAGTTTATACGCTCATTTATGCACATAGAACAATAGTTGAGAAGGAAGTTGCACTTGTCAGTCATCAAAATTGAATTTTATTATAATGATTACTCTCGCAAATTATTTTCTTGTAAAGTCCTACGATAATGTATTTGTGTTGCCTGGGGTCTGGGGAAATTTTCAATTGTAAAATAATTTATCCTTTTTAATGAACATTTAAAGCATAACCTTTTACATGTACAAGTTTGTATGCTAGCAGAAGCCTTGAGGAATAACTCACTGATTCCAGTCCAGATTCTTTGCGAAAACTACCTATAAAAAAATTGTAAACTGTATGTACTTTTATATTGATATTTCTTTACCTTAAATGGGTGTAGTCAGTAGTTAGTCCTTGTGAAAGATGTTCTTTTATCCATTTCCTTGAATGTTTTTTGTACATTATGAAGCGTTGCCTGGAATTGTCCTGAGATTTAAAACACTACTTTGTGATTATCATGACGACAAGGCTGATGTTTTATTTTATATTGTACTACGTTTCTATATGGGATTCTTTCCCTGCCTACCCCAAGTCCTTACTAGTTTGGAATAAAAGTCGTTAAGGAGTATGCACCTAGGTCTAGAAGTACAATCTATATATTTAGGAATTACTTTGAGTTGGCTCTATTTGACAGGATTGGCTTGTAAAATTCCTTTAATTTGCTATGTGTTGTTTTCTTATCTAGATTAAAAAGAATAAGATTTGTCAAACATATTAACAATATCACTGTATCAGGGTGGTTTTGATATGATTTGCAGTGGGAGGGACAAGATTGAGACCCCTGAATAGGTTTGACTCTTTTCTGGCTTCACAAGAGTGCTTAGCTCATTAGTCAATTAAGACCGGTTGAAGCTGCATGAATTTTTTCTCAGTTTATGCAAGCTCAAGAAACATCATTGAGGCTTGATCTTGATGGTCTTGTTGTGATTGGTGGAGATGACTCAAACACTAATGCTTGCCTCCTTGCTGAAAACTTCAGGTGATTTGGCTGTAAAAAGTAAAGACATTATAGTTTGTCACGTATACCCCACTTTTTTCCTTTAATGTTTTGCTTACTTAGGTGCGAGTTTTCATACCTGCAACCATAATGTCACTCAATTGCAAACTCAAGAGTAAAAATTTGAAAACTCGGGTGATTAGATGCCCAGAGACAATTGATGGTGACTTGAAATGCAAAGAGGTTCCCACAAGTTTTGGTTTTGATACAGCATAAAAGGTTATTCTCTTCGACTTAAATCTCTTGTAGTCCAAATTTCTGTATCCTCCAATATATTTTCCAACTTTTTCTCAGGACATCGGAAATGTGAGTAGTAAATAGGTTTCTTGGTCTAGGTCACCTTGGATCTTGACCCTTAACCAACACTTTAAAACTTGTGTCACGTACATATTCTGTTGTTCTGATGTTGCCTGGTTTATGCTGCTATAAGAATATCTTAGGGATATATAAACTACATGAATTAATGTTAATTTTAAATTTTGTCATATTTAAAATTGAATGTTAAAAAGTTAATATTAATTTTATAATTTAGAGAGAAGGCAATATTTCATTGAATTGGATAATTGAGTTGTTTGTCACAAAAAGAACAAATCATTGTACTTGTGCATTGTACAGAGGTTCCTCTACAAGGTTGCAAATTTGTTGCCTACCCTAGTGTGGTCTTGACAACTTTAAAATTTGTTGCCTACCCTAGTGTGGTACTGACTTGCTATTATTTTTAAATATGTGCAGGAAGATTGTTTCTACGACCAGCCTTACAATATTGGGTATCAAATTTTTGTGATATGTTTACGGAAGACAAATGACGAAATTATGAAGTGTACTCTCTATATATATGTAGATATATACTTTGATTGAAGAACTGTGGTAACTTTAGATGGTTAATTGTAAAGATAATGAATGATTATGTAGTGGATGATTTTATTAAATTAATAATATTTTTAGTAAAGTACACAAAAAGAATGTCAAATTTTGATTTGGTAACAATATAATTCGTTACCAAAGCATTGAATAAGTTTTAATATATCAATAATTTTTTATACATTTAGCAACAAATTTTCGTTGCTAATGACATTAAAAATATAATATTTGGCAACGAAAAATTAACCTAATAACAACGGAGAGGATATTGTTGTTAATACTAAAATAAAAGGCAACATTTTTATCGTTTCTAAATCATATCAACTTTCGTTGCACATATATAAAGAAACGACAACATATAATGTCGTTGCTAATCGACGATTTACTTTTGTTATTGAAAAATAACCAAAGAACAAACATTTTCGTTGTTGATTCAAAGTATAATGTCGTTGCCAAATAATATAATAAGCAACAAAAATCGTTGCTAAAAAGTTTACATTCAGAACGAAAGCAAGCTTAGGCAACAATTTTCAAAATTCTATGCAACGAAAAATATCGTTTGCAAAATGGTGTCAATTACATTGCACCGAAAATGCATGGTCGTTGCAAAAAAAAAGAGTTCATTTCATTGCCAATTAGCGAGGCTTTTGCAACGAAATGGGGTTTTTAGCATATAATTTTAATTATTCGCAACAATACATTTTTTTTGCTAAAGGATCGATGTCTCTCAGACGAAAGCCAAATTTTCGTTGCAAAATGTATTACTTTTGGCAACGAAAAAAATACATTTGTTCATGAACAATTAGCAACGCTATCACAAGAATCTAAAGACGAAACGACAAAGAGAAAGTCGTTGCCAAAAACTTTTAGCAACGAAATTTGGCACCTTTAGCAACGAAAATCGGTTGTTGCTGAATCCCCATTTTTTTGTAGTGTGAGAAAATGACTTGGGAGTTAGAATCTGAAATGAAATCAAGGTATCCTTACCTCTTCGATTAATATTGTGAATTATAATAAAGGTGATAAATGTTGTTAAAATTATTAAGGTGATTTTTATGAAGTTTTGCTTATTTTATGGACCCCTATTTACCCATTTTCCAAAATATTCGGTAGAAAATTTTTATAATAAAAGTGGGGCCCACATGTGGGGCCCATTTGTGTTGAAAAAATAATTTTTTTTTAAAATGGAGAAAGAGTATACGTATGGAAGTTATTTATATATGTATGTATTGAGTATATGGTGGGAGAAAAGGATAGGTGAAAGTGATAGGTGTGTGATGTGTGTGTGAGTGGAAAATGGTGGAAAAGTGGTAGTGTGATAGTGATGTGTAAGAGTGTAGTGAAAGTGAGTTTAGGGGCGGGGGAATCTAGTGGTATATATAATATTGATATATAGCATGTGTTTTATATATATATATATATATATATATATATATATATATATATATATATATATATATATATTTTTAATTTTGGTTGATTGAATTTGAGAATTTGTATTCGTAAAATAATTTCGTTCATGAACAAAGTGCACTTCCATTCTCCTATAAATGAAGCTCATTCCTTCATTATTTCTTACTTAATTCTTTGAAACTCCAGAGAGAAAAATTATAAAGAAACTATAGAAAAGTATTCTGCTACTTCCCTACTCTTATATTCAGTTTCTTTTACGGTAAGGGGTGTTATTCTTTCTTATTCATGAAGAGAACTGTTGTTATTCCATTTCTTATTATTATTCGTTGGAATAACTCGTATATCGCTGGGCTTACCCTATACTTGGTGACATTCTTCTATTATTCCGTCTTTATTATTACGTTGAATATCCTCATCAAGGCGTTTTACGTGGGATTCGATTCCGTCTTTATTATTCCTGTTGGAATATCCTCGTCATGCGCGCTTTGTAGAACCCGATTCCGTCCTTATTAGTATTACGTTGAATAACTCGCTCTATGCGCGGCAATCGCATACATGTTGATTTGTTGTTATTCCATTCTTTATTATTACATTGGAACATCCACGGCGGTGTAATTTTCTACCGACCGTTCCATTATTATTATTCATTGGAATAATGTATACATCTAAGTACCACATGCATGGTGATTGATTGTTGTTATTCCATTCTTTATTATACTCAAATTGGTTAAAATTTAGACTTCTATACTCCATGAAATTAGTGGCATATTCTTGATATTTGCGCTTCATCCAAAGATCTTTTCATGAAAATATATTCTTCGAGCATTCTTGAATTTTACTCTACAAAGCAGTATCATGTTGACAATTTGGACGTTATTAGTTCCTGAATAAGTTAATTCTTAAACTTGTTTTATTGAATTCTTATATCATTGTCATCATCCTCATGTTATTTTTTTTTGAAAGTCATCTGTGGCCTGTAGTGCATAGATGGACTTGGTATGATTATGACCAGAGATTATTCGGTGTAATCATGACCGTAATATTACAAATGATGTGGTAAAAGTCCTCATTGGCCCATAGTGCATTGATGGACAGTTGTTGGCATGATCATGACCATTAATGAATACACAAATATTCTTGGCCCGTAGTGCATGGATAATTGTGGTCGTGATACTAAAGAATATCCTTGGTCAGTGAAAACAGGGGTGATTCGATGATGTGGATTATTTATTAAGCTAAGTCTCAAATGATAAAAGTCATGAAAAACCTTTTAAATCATAGAAAATAGTAGATTTTATTCTCTACTTGACTCTTCTAATGGATTTCTTGTTTCCGCTTCTGCTTAAACTTGATGTTTGTTATATGTATCGGTTTTAACATTTATTTAAGGCTAATGATAATTTATTCTCGCATTATCTTAGTCATAATATTTTTCTTTGGGCTAGTTGAGCTCAATTTTTTCTATCTTTATTCTCTTCGTGAAATGAGAACGTAGCCGGGACGAGTCGGGGAACGGGAGATGATGGTACGGATGATAGTATTATCTAGTAGTCCTCACTATTCTGTTAAATAGTGTGACAATAAATGTAATGAGGACTTATTCTGAGAGTGGATATTGTCTAGAAGACAGTATTTGTATTTAAACTCACAGCTCTCTTGTTGTATGTTAAAGATTGTATTTGTTTTCTGTACCATGTATTTGGCGACTCAGAATAGGTGATGTATACCTAATTCTGGGGGCGTCACAGCAAGTCCATCATAAGAAGGCATTAAGTAGCAGAAGGGAGATCACAAAAGCCATCTTGGTGTCAAGCATGAGAAAGCTTCTAAGTACCTAATAGAAGAGCCTACAGTCAGCTTGGAAGCCTCTCATGTACAGTCATCAAGTACCAAAGAGAATGATCTTCAAGGAAGTTCAGCAAGGAGTCATCCAAAGTGGTTGAGTAACCAAAGAAGCTGAGCATCATGCAACACTTAGCTGCACTTCAAGGATGATCAAGCCAAGCTGCTAAGTATAGAAGATGTTCAGAGCATGAAGACATCTTAGCAGCTCAGTACCGACTCCAACAACAACAAACAAACAACTCAACAAAGCCAGGGCCTGAAGGGTCTTTGTCCAGAGGGACTAAATGAAGCAGGGCCAGAAGGGTCCTTGTCCGAAGGGACTAAACAAAGCAGGGCCAGAAGGGTCCTTGTCTGGAGGGACTAAACGAAGTTCCAAGGCTGCTGGCCTTGAAGAGTTCTTAGTGAACTGAAGTCCCAAGGTCAGCCGGCTTGAAGGAATCTTAGTGATTCTGTGGTCTTGCCTTCCTTAGTGGAAATCTTGCTAGTTGAAAGAAGAAGAGTGGATTAGGAGCTTGAGTCTCAAGCACTTAAAACCCTTGTGTCTTTTTACATTATGTCATTTACATTATGTCTATAATCGCTATAATCATGCTATGTATGTTTTAACTGCTTACAACTAAACTAACTCTACGAACAATGTATGTATGATTATGAATATATCAATGAAGGGGATCTTTTACTTATTCCACTGTGCTTGAAAAGATTCTTATGTTTGTCATATGTTAATAATGAACAATATAATATAAACCAGAAAATTATTTGAAATAAAAAGGATCTATTCAACCCCCCCTTCTAGATCTATTGTGCCATCTGGGAACTAACAAAACAGCTTAGACGACTTTCAATTAAGATAAACATATTGGAAATCAACAAGTATGTATTAACATGTTCAATAATTATCCAAGTGAGGACACTTGTATAATAAATCTTATAAATTTACGAACATAATATATATATGGATTATACAATAATACGACAATGATAAACAATGATTGGATATAATTCGAGAATTGGCATATCTACAAAGGTATAGATGCATGAACAATAATAATAACAATATAATTCTGGAACTAGCTTACACATGTCCATTGCATAAAGTAAATGCAAAGGGTAGGATACTTGCTCAATAATAATTGGAGTAAGTTTAGAAAACTTGCTTACGAGATCCGTTGAATAAAGTAAAACAAGAGTTTAGGATACTTGCATGGTCTGCTGCTTACAATACGCAACTTAGTTTTATCTTTTATGCCGAAACCTATCATTAATAAGATCATTCTATCGATTAGAATAACATATCATAACACTTAAAGATCGCTATTTGTCACATTATCACATAGATTTAACAAATATGAATCACAAACAAACACTTATCAAGTTAAACTATCTAGGTGCGGATCGGTTTCGAGACATTTTGAAAATCATGATGACTTTATCGTAATTATAGAGTCTAAAACTCTATTCTATAATTCAATAGATGTAAATATCACCATAATACGATTTTTTCATAGCCATATAATAATTTTAAATAATTATTATAATTTATCATGAATTTTCAAACAATCAAATCATTCTTAAATGATTTAAATATCAAATAATTCTATTATCATTAATATTTAATTAATATTAAATTATTAATGAAACCATTGTCAAAATCTTAAAGTTATTTATAATAACTTAAAATACTTTTAAAACATTAACATTACCCTTAAATGATTTTTAAAACATTTAAAATCATTTTAAATAATTATCATTAATACTTAAATATTAATGCACTATTTATCGAAATATTAAAAGTCAATAATTATAACTTAAAATATTTTTAATTTATTTATATCCTTTTTAAATGATTTTTAAATTAATAAACCATTTTAAACTATTTATTTAATATAATTATTAAATAAATCAAATATCATTAATATTAAATAATTAATGAATTTTACCTTTAAATATTGAAAGTTATATTTTATAACTTAAAATATTTTAAACACCTTAGTTTCATTTAAAATGATTTTTATAATATTAAAATTATTTTTAAACTAATTTATTTAATATAATTATTAAATAAATCTAATATCATTCATATTAAAATATTAATATTTTTTATTACAAAATATCAAAAGTTATATTTTATAACTTAAAATATTTTTATAAATGAATTAAATCATTTTTATATAATTTTGAATCATTAATTCTATTTTTCATAATTTATTTAATATATTTATTAAATATCTTAATTATCATTAATATTAATTTATTAATGAAATTTATCACAAAATATTAAAAGTCATTAAAAATAACTTAAAATATTTTCTTATACCATAATATAATTTTAAATAATTTTTCAAGTATTAAAATTATTTTTATATAACTTTTGAATCATTAATTCTATTTTTATAATTTATTTAATACATTTTTAAATAACTTAATTATCATTAATATTAATTTATTAATGAAATTCATCACAAAATATTAAAAGTCATTAAAAATAACTTAAAATATTTTCTTATACCATAATATAATTTTAAATGATTTTTTAAATATTAAAATCATTTTTAAATAATTTATTTATTATAAAAATTAAATAAATTAAATACCTTTAATATTCCAAAAATATTAAATATTTATGAAATATATTCAAAAATATTAAAAACTAATTTTTAGGCTTTAAAATAATTTTAGAAATTTATTTTGTATTTTTAATAATTAAAAACTATTTTTTTCTATTTATTTAATAAAAATAATAATGTTGTAAATAAATCTGTCGCTAATGGGCCTTATAGTGACAGAACCGTTGCTATATGTGTTCTTCAACAAACCCAGAATGTTCATAGCAATTACCAAGGTAGCTAGTTTGACTAATCATAGATCTTGGATCTTCATGTTTTTGGGCAGTCTAATGTGTTATGATTATAGTACTTATGTATTACTACAACTATAAACAACTTTCATGGCCATTCTGCATCTTAACAGCAAGTTATAGGCCATCAAAGTCCTTGTCAGACATGTTCTTCATTTTCTGGGATACCCAGAAAATGAAGAACAGTCAAGGTACCTACTTTGAAAGCCTTGAATCTAGCGTTCTGGGCTTGCTCAGTGCAATATGAAGGTTCAATCGTGTAACATACATGTCAATTAACAATCCTATAACATAATAACAGTCTAACATCATTACATGAGCACGATCTATCATGGTCAAACGATGTTAGAAATAAGGCTGTTGAAGGTTCTGGGTTTTCCAGAAATTACCAAAACAGATGGTAAGGGCTACTTTGACCCTTAATAACTTTGGTCCAGTGCAATATCTAAGTGTTCTAAAGGCATGATCATGTAGCCTACATGTCAGTCTACAAAGCTAATACAACAACATAACCAAAATGTCAAACAACATCAAGATCTATGGCTTAGAAAAGCTTATCAGAAGCTGTTCTTCACGATTTTTGGGTTTTCCAGATTTTGTCAAAGGCAGTTGGTCAACGGTGGTTTGACCACTTATATCTATGATTCTATAAATGATATGGGTGATCTAATGACATGATTGTGTAGTCCTCATGTCAGACTACAACATTAAAACAATAACATGGCTTAACTAACAAAGATCAGCAAGATATAGGGATTGCAAAATGTTGTCAGATTTTCTGGGCAAATCTGGGCTGCCTAGAAACAGTTTCATGTGATCGGTCAACGCACTTTGACCTTTAATAACTTTCAATCTATACATGATCTGGGCTTGATTCAAGTTCCAGATCAAAGCCCTTACAACATACTACAAATCTATAACTTAAAACACAACAAACAACTAACATGCAAGGATCTATGAGCCCTGACATTTGACTATCAGACCAAAATTTTTAACTTTTCCAGATTTCTAAAATCATCAATTTCGAGCATCTAAGTGTTATGGATCTGAGTTATAACAACCCAGATCACTAAATTACACCTTCTAACATAACTTTAAACAATAAACAACAACAAATAACATGAATCACATAAATTTCTAAGTTTAGGATTTTTATACCTTTTTAGCTTTGATCCTTGAATCTGACTTTTGATTCTGATCCTTGGCAAGCTATGAAGTGTTCTGAGCTTTGTTTCTCACTCACTATCACTCAAAAATTTCGGATGGGAGAGAGAATATTGTGACGCCCCCAAAATAGGTATACATCACCCATCTTGAGTCGCCAAATAGATGGTACAAAATTCAAATATAACTTAATTATACAACAGTTGTGTAAAATACGACAAAACATAATCTAAGAGTTTTAATAAAAATCTTGACAATATCCACACTCAATGTAGTCCTCATTACATTTATTGTCACACTATTTAACAGAATAGTGAGGACTACTAATCTTTATCATCTCGACCGTCACCCGCTCCCCGACTAGTCCTAGCTACGTTCTCATTTCTCAAGAGAAATGAAAAAAGAAAGGTGAGCTCAACTAGCCCGAAGAAGATATATTATGACTAAGATAATGCGAATAAATTATCATTAGCCTTCAACGATGGGTAAACCGATAAAATATAATAAACATCAAGTTTAAGCAGAAAGAACAAGCAATCCATTGAAGAGTCAAGTAGAGAATAAAATCTACTATCTTCTATGATTTAAAAGGTTTTTCATCACTTTTATCACTGAGACTCAGCTTAATAAATAAACCACATCATCCCTGCACTATGGCCAAGGATATTCATTAGTATCACGACCATAAATTTTCCATGCACTACGGGCCAAGGATATTCGTGTATTCATCAATAGTCATGATCATGCCAATAATTGTCCATCAATGCACTACGGGCCAATGAGGACTTTTACCACATCATTTGTAACATTACGGTTATGATTATACCGAATAATCCCTGGTCATAATCATACCAAGTCCATCTATGCACTATAGGCCATAGATGACTTTCAACATAATATAAACATTAGGATGATGACAATGATATAAGAATTCAATAAAACAAGTTCAAGAATTAATTTATCCAGGAACCGATAACGTCCAAATTGTCAACATGATACTGCTTTATGGGGTAAAACTCAAGAATGCTCAGAAGAATATTTCCATGAAAAGATACTGGATGAAGCGCTAATATCAAGGATATTCCACTAATTTCATAGAGTATAAAAGTCAAAATTTTAACCAACTGAGTATAATAAAGAATGGAATAACAAAAGAAATCACCAGGCATGCGATATACCACATGAGATAAGTTATTCCAATGAGAATAATAAATAACGGAACGGTCGTGCGTAAACGCATTGTATATGATGTTCCAACATAATAATAAATAATGGAACCAGTCATGCATAAACGCATTTATTGGGATGTTCCAATAGAATAATAAATAACGGAACGGTCATGCGTAAAACGCATGTAGATAGGATGTTCCAAGCAGAATAATAAATAACGGAACCAGTCGTGCGTAAGCGTCGCAGACAGGATGTTCCAAAGCAGAATAATAAAGAATGGAATACGGAAGAATTTCACCATGTATCCGGTACTTAGATGATAGACAAAGTTATTCCAACATAATAATAAAGAATGGAATAACAGAAGTTCTCTTCATGAATACGAAAGAAATAATACCCCTTACCTTAGAAAAACTGGATACTGAAATAGTGGGGTATCAGATTTCTCTTCTTCTTTCTCTCTATAATAATTGCTCTAAAGATTTTGTGAATTGGTGAGAAATGAAGGAAGAATGAGCTTCTATTTATAGGAAAATATAGTTTTGATAATTGCATATTTTGGGGCTCGAAATATTACAATATAATACCTTCCTCTTTTTCTTTATTTTTAAATTAGTCCTACAAGTATTATTATCAAATTTGCACCACCTCCCCTAATAGTAAATAATGTGAATTAATAGTTCATTCATGTGACTCAATAGTATAATCATGTGAAAAAACTAATTACAGTATAATACCTTCAACTATACCTCCATTTTTAATTTAGTCATGCAAGTATTATCAATCTTGCACCACCTCCCCTAATAGTACATGAATATGAATCAATAGTACACACATGTGAATAAATAGTTATAAGCATGTGAAATAATAACAATTAATTGCTCATTTATCCGATTAATTACCCAATTGGTCAATATAACCCCCAGACATCAATTCTTATCGAAATAAATATCAATTTCCACTAACACTAATAATCCCAACATAATGGAACTATCAATTTCATCTTTAATCATCACAACTTATTCATCATTAATATTATAATTCACAATATTTAACAACCAGGTCGTTCCCAAGAAAGAGGGGGCTTTCCGATAAGGATTTCTCCTTATTCAAGCAATTAGGTGACCAAACCTCTCCTTGACAGAACTTCTAGACATTGTTAATATTGCAAATAATAATATGAATAACTTTATCGTCTCAATTTTTGATTTAATAATAATAAATATTATGCAGATGATATTGTGATAATAATTGAATCAATTATATGAGAGATATGATATAGCAATTACTGTAGCAATAATTGAGTATAACTAAGTGAATTCTCACGTAAGCATCAATAATCAATACCGTGTGCTACTATGCAACCACACGTATTACTGTACTTTTAGTACCGGGTAGTTCAACAGTTTTAACGGTAACACTTCATGAGTTATTTTATAAAAAATAATTTCGTCATTTTCTAACTACGATAATACTTAGTTGTGGGGTCCACTAATGATTGTCTTGGTCAGACAAATATTCCCTGTTAAAACGAATATTTCCCGACCATTCGAATATTATATATCCACTTACTTACTTTGCAAAATTTTGTAAATATTACCCACAACTATAACATTATATCATATCCACACCATAATATTCAAAAATATATTTCGAGAAAATTATTCTTTATTCATAAAAGTTGGGGTCTTACAAATATGGCTTTGGTGAATATGAAAGGTAAAGTGAACATTCTTTCTCTCTCAATCTATATATAATTTGATTCAATGCCTATGGCTGATCATGAGAGCATGTTTTGGATGATTAAAGGCTATTACTAGACCACATGGCTAGCTAGAGTTGGTCACCAACTACGTACTTACTAGGGCTAGATCTACACTCCACCTTATTAAAATATTCAAAAGGACAATTATGTCATTTGGCTTTTACTTTTAGTGGCAAAGTTGTCAATTCATTTCTAACCCTTAGGGTTTATCCCTAAGGTTCCATAACTCCAATTTCTAGGATTTGGTAATTAGGGCTAAAATAAGAATCTTAGTTTCTGAAAAGTGAATTAGGGTTTCCTAATTAAATTAGGTTTCCTAATCACCTAGGATTTGTAAATTAGACTTCATACTTTACTAATTACCATTAAGCTTGCTAAATAATTAAGGTTTACAACTTAGCAATTAGGTTTCTAATTTAGTAATTGGGATTTCTAAATTTTAATTAGGGTTTACCTAATTAACATAAAATCTATAATAAATGTCATTAATTACATAACACACAACTTAACAATTCTTACAGTCGTAATTGACTTATGTACTATAGTTTATCAGTAATGCTAGGGTTTTATGCAGTTTTACTATAACTGTTCCACAAATTAACATCACACGCATATCAGTCATGTTTATATCACTGAAATATAAATAATATTATATTAATATTCTCATTCATTTTTCAAAATCCAGAATTAGGGTTTTGAATCCATATCCGACATAACCTTCATATACACCATTATTAATTAAGTTAAATAATTAACTTAACTAATATATAAAATACATATCCTAATAATCCTTAAAATCATATCATATATATAATAATTATATTTTTCCATGGAAAATAAATAATAAATATTTTATTACAAAATTAATTTATAATAAGAATATAATCTATAACGATCAATAATTCTTAAAAAGAATTTATTTACAATTATTCATGTAATAATAAGTTTTATTTATCACATAAATACATATACTTCTCTTTGCACATAATCCTACCTTTAAAAAAAAATTAAATTCAAAATTTATTATTTAATTATATTAAAAATATTAGGTTATTACATCCACCCCCATAAAGATTCCGTCATCGGAATCACCGCTTTAAAACTTATAGATATAAGGGAAAATAACATACATAGTCATTTCAAGTAGATCTCAATCAAATTCGATCGAACTGATCTTTAACTATTCAACATAAAACTTGTCTATCTAATCATACGAAAATTTGATTTCTAACAGAACTCAAATTTCTCCTTCAAAATTTTGTTATAAAATAATTTTACTATATATAGGAAAATCATGTATATAAAAATATAAAAGTTATACGAATAATACCTGGAGTTGCATCCCCAATTGTCATAGTATACTGGATCGTCATATTGAAGACTCTCGCGGTTGATTCTGTGTGTTTGTTTGTTGAAGTTGGTCCCGTTGTCACCAGCGTCCTGCTACTTTTCTTCGTAGTCACACTTCCTGCATCCCTTCTCCTTTTTGGACAGTCCTTCACCTTATGCTCCGTTGATTCGAGTGATTCTTTCCACAATTCCCATGTTGCACCACTTGCTTCTTTACATCTTCTTGCTTAACCTTGACATTCCCAAATTTTTTTCTCTTTCATCATATAGGTGGAAAAAGTTGTCTTTTGCCCCTCCGTTATCCTAGCTATCACAAACGCTTCTACATGATCAATTGATCCTCTTAATCCTAGCGGTTCGACGACCTTGAAGTCTTTGAAGTTTGTCGATCGATTATCTGGCTGATTTCCCACGGTTGGTACTTCATTCTGCATAGCTTGAGCGTCCATATTGCCAAATTCTGTATCGGGTCTAGTTGTCCTCCAGCTTTGTTGACATGTTCTTTTGCCCTTTGGTTTCGTTTTCGTCTTGGCGGCATTATCGGATTAAATAAAATTATGTTCATCAAACTAATTTCTAGTACTTTATACCATATAGCATCGCACATACTGCTTTAAACATCCGCTATCCCTTTGTGACTCAAAAGTTAGGATTCGCTGCCATAACTTATACGAAAGTTGAGAATATTACATTACACAGTCATACCTATCATATACACATCATATAATCATACATATTCAAGTAATACTAAAACTACTTATATTCTTACGCCTTCACTAAGAATCATTTGCTTAGTATTCTATATATATTCCCATTATCCTCAATAACCCATTCACACCTAACTATACTAAGTTCGTCAAACTTACTACACATTATGAGTTTAAGAACTCACCACAAACATATGAGTTTAAGAACTCGAGCTTGACCATATATTCTCTAACTATGCCCTACCTATCTATTATACTACCATTTCTAGATCCGATACTACATTTTTCCAGTATAATCACCTCATTAGGGTTGCTTACAAAGTGAGCCTCTAATTCAGTTATTTACTTTGATATTGGCTCAGTTATGGAGATCGACTCCTTCCTTACGATCTGAGGGTATCCTAATCCTTTCATATCTGACATCTACACATAAATTATCTTGACTAGCATATAATATATATACATACAACAAATAATAGTTTTATTTAAGATATCTTTTATTTTGTTTGACGATGAATTTATCCCATTCATCTCATTTTAAACTCTATATGAGTTATATGTATTTTAAACGTTTCCCTCTGCTCTAAGGTTATAGCCTAAGGTCTACCCCCACCTATGGTTTCTAACCCTAAAGCTCGAATACCAGCCTGTGACGTCCCCAAATTCAGGTGCTTGAAACCCGAATTCAGTGCTTCACGATACCATTTCTTTGAGCGGAATAATAATAATAATGTCATAAATATCAAACTTAATTTATATATCAGAGTTGTCTAAATCCCAGATACGCGACCTTCAAAACATTTCATTACATGATAGATAGTATATATAATCATCTTATTTAAGTCTAGCTATTACATACGATAACACCAACTTATACTGTCAGCTTTCCTTTCCCTTTTTTTGTAATACCCGGTAAAAAAAAATTAATTAATAAATAAATATTGAATAATAAAAAAATTATTTTGTTTTAAAACATATTAATTGGACTTTGTAATTTAATTGGGTCAAGTGGTCATTTAATTTATGTGGGCTAATAAATATTAATAAGTTATGGATAAATTAATTGGTAAAATTGGGCTTTAAATTAAGTGGGTCAAATTTATAATTGCGTAAAAATATAAATTCTATTAAAATTTGGAGAGTTACTAAATATATTATATTAATTAATAAAATCTGTTTTTAAGTGAATAAATACTATAACCTAATCTTCTTAACATATCGATAAAAATCAAGCGAAAAAAGAAGAAGAGAGGCAATGCACTATGACTAAAAAAAAAAAAAAAAAAAAAAGGTACTATAATATTACCATTAATTATGAGTTGTATGGAATTGTCAATTTGTCAAGATGCTTGTATAATTATGTGTGTACAGAGTCTAGTATGGTTCATAGGATTTTGTGTGATTGTGAAGCCTGTAAATAATTGCAAAGTCAGCCAAATTGTGTATTTGAAGGATACATATAACGTTAATATAATAATAATGAGAGTACTTTCAAAATCACTTTTCCACCAAACTTATATACTCATACTTCTTTTAAATAAATATATATATATATATATATATATATATATATATATATATATATATATATATATATATACATGTCTTCCACCAATATAGTCATCCGTGCAACATTAATACATAATTATTAAAAGTTATAATATGAATAATCTGCTAAATTAATATTTTATAATTTGCAGAAAAACATAATAATAATAATATTAGTATGAGTCTTAAAACAAAATACATTAGTAATGAGTAATTAAATGCGTAGTTTATTAATTTATTTTATTAATTTGTGTAATTAGTTCGGACGGAGAGAATTTAACGAGACAAATTTGGAATACAAATTTTGGGTATTACATTGCTTAATCCAGGTACGGATTCTGTACTCTTTCAGCGAGACTCTTTTGGTTTTGATTTGTTCGTTTCGTTATTCGTTTTGAAATTTAGTATTGCCTCTCATAATCATAATTTGTCAATTCATTGTGACAGTTTCGTATGGCGTTCATAGTTGGAACTCATATTTGTACTCTTTAGATTATTACAACATGTCTAAATTTATTTTGATATTTGTAATAATGTGCATGTTAGTATTTTTGGGGACTTTGAGTTGACGATTCATTTCAGTTTAGCATGTACATATTAGAACCCCTTTGTGTTGATATTGTGTCGCATGTGTTGTGACATGGCATCCTTGTTAGAATATACCATAGGGTATACCTGAGCTATAACCACCTATGGGGGGTACCACAGGCATGTCCTCTTGGCACTGAGGCATGACACCTTCCGTGGTGGTGTGATCAGTCTACGACGTCTCTGTTTTGTGCTCCGGTGGGAGTTGGCCATTTGGTGTTTTGCTGTGGGAGGCGTATGGGTTGACCCTAGTTTTCTGTTCTGTTCTGTTCTGCAGATTAGTGATGTTTATGCCAAACACACCTTCCGATTTTACATGCATTGGATTCGCGGTCCAATGTGTGTGACTTGTCTGTGTGGCATTATTTGACTTGCCTGTGTGGCATTATTTTGACTTGTCTGTGTGGCAAGGTATATTTCTGAGCTCGGTATGAAATAACACCCAGCCATTTGATTCAGCTTATTATTTCGTTGTGTTAGTTTTGTTCGTTTCATTTCAGTTAGTTTCGTTTTATTTCATTTAATTGAGTTAGTTATTTCAGTTCATTATTTGTATTCTATATCCGTACTGGGCATTTGGCTCATGCTGTATTTTTTCTTCCGACAGGTAATCAGGGGAATCAAGGGCAAGTGTGACGAGAGCTCCCTTCTATCCAATAGTTTTGATATATTTCGTTAGGCTATGATACCTTGATTTATTTGGAGTTGTAATAGTTATTTTAGATTGTGGTTTGAGCCAGTGTGGCATTTATTATGGTTTGTCTTAAGACATTTAATTAGTTTAAGACTATTCTTTTGTGGATTAGAGCCTTGCTATTAAATTCATCAGTTTTGTTATGTTTTGAGTAATCACTCTTTCTATTTGGAAAAAGGCGTTCAGAGTTAGTATCGAGCTTAGTTCTTTTCTTGTAGAAAACCTATTTAGGTTTGACCTATGAGTTATGGGTAGACTTCTGGGTTAGGTTTTGTTCTATTTGATTTTCTGTTCAGCTATCATATCAGCTATATTCGAATCTGTCTCTAATCTGCTTTGTTATCTATTCGTTGATCTCTTTGTTAGATGGCTCGTAGATCCGCCAGAGTTACTGGGAGGCGAGGCAATAATAGGGGAAAAGGTGAGGGTCAACCCAATGAGCAACCTAATAATCAGATAAATGCTCAGTTGGCTACCTTGGTGAATCAGGCAGTGAATCAGGCGTTACCTCAGTTGATGGCACATGTCATACAGAAATGCAAAGAAATTGGCCATACGTAAATTTTCGACGGCGAGAGAACCCGGGAAATAATGGTCCATAGGCAAACGAAGAGGAAGGGAATGCAGATGGTCTTGATCAGCAGGTGGTTCCAATGTATGTGTGGTTGGAAAGGTTTCAAAAGCAGAAACCACAGGCATTCAGTTCAGCTCCAACTCCAATTGATGCAGAGAATTGGATTGCCCACTTAGAGAAGATTTTTGATGTGTTGGGGTGCTCGGATAATCAGAAAGTGTTGCTAGCTGCTTACAAGCTGGAAGGGGATGCGCAGAGGTGGTGGAAAGCGTTGAAAACAACAAAGGGTGATGGTTATGTTGAGGTACTTAGCTGGGTAGAGTTTTGTGAGGTCTTTTATCAGCAGTACTTCCCAGCTGCTGATAAAGAGGCCTATGCCAGAGAGTATCTGTCTATTCGGCAGAAAGATGATGAGTCCATCACGGATTTTATGACGAGGTTTACTAGGTTGGCAGGCTTTGCGGGAACTTCTGTAGGGACTACATCGGAACAGGCGGAGAAGTTCAAGTGGCGGATTCATTATAGATATCGTCAGCATCTTATTAACAATAAGTTTACAGACGTGTCAGCAGTGGCCAATGCGGCCAAGAATATTGAGATGGAGCGACAGGACTTTCGGTCTTCTAAATCGGATGGGAGTCGAAAAGAGGGATGAGATGACCAAAGCAGGTCAAACTTGATTTAGCATGGGAGAAATCAGGGTGGTCAGTTGAATAGGAATCGTGGTGGCCAACAGGGGCAGTGGCGTGGTCAGAATCAAAACAGGGGTTATCAGCAGATGCCTCAGCAAGGGCAAAATCGTCAGCTGCAGCTACCTTGGAATGGTTAAAATCGTCAGCAGTGGCAAAATCTTCAGCAGGGGAAGAATCATGGTCGTTATCCGGGACCAGCTGGTGGGGGTAACCCGAATCTCATTCCGATAGCTCCTTGTGCTACTTGTGGGGCAAATCATTCGGGGCGGCAGTGCCACAGACTCACCAGTGCATGCTTCTTGTGTGGACAGATGGGTCATATGGCTAGAGATTGTACTGGGCCACGTGGAATTGGTGGAGGTGGAGATAATGGTGGTAATGGAGGTCAGCGTCAGGGTGGTTGAGTGTTTGCCTTGACATATAACCAGGCGGCAGGTGCACCAGGTACTGTTTCTGGTACTCTTTTAGTTGGCAATTGTGAGGCATCTATTTTGTTTGATACGGGTTCTACTCATTCTGTTGTTGCTCAGTCTTTTGTTCGGCACCTGGGTGTACCATCTCAGTTATTAGATTATGTTATGTCTATTTCTACCCCGATGGGGACTTCTGTTGTTATTTCTTATTTGTATCGAGGGTGTCCGATAAGTTTTGGGGATAAGATTCGTAGGGCTAATCTTCTTCCGATGAGTATGCACGATTTTGATGTCATTCTTGGGATGGACTGGTTGGATAAGCACCAGGCCACTATTGATTGTCAGGCGAAGAAGGTTATATTTGGAGATGTGAAGTCTCCAAAATTTGTGTTTCAGGGTTCACAGCCGTGTAGGGTGTTGAAGTTGATTTCAGCTTTGAAGGCTGAAAAGTTGGTGGCAAAGGGTTGTGAGGGGTATTTGGCATTTTTGAAAGATACCTCTAAGGGTGAGTCTTGTATTGAGGATGTTCCAATTGTTTGTGACTTTTCAGATGTGTTTCCTGAGGAGTTGTTAGGGTTGCCACCGCAGCGAGAAGTGGAGTTTGCTATTGAGCTTGTTCCTGGTGCGGAGCCTATCTCTAAGGCGCCATATCGGATGGCACCGTTGGAGTTGCAAGAATTGAAAGAACAGTTGCAGGAATTGTTAGATCGTGGTGTGATTCGGCCGAGTGTTTCACCGTGGGGCGCTCTGATCTTATTTGTGAAGAAGAAGGATGGGTCTATGAGGCTCTGTATAGACTACAGGGAGTTGAACAAGATCAGCATCAGGAATTGGTATCCATTGCCGAGGATTGATGACTTGTTTGACCAACTTCAAGGGGAAAAGTATTTTTTGAAGATAGACTTGAGGTCGGGCTATCATCAGTTGAGGGTGAGGGATGATGATATCCCTAAGAAAACTTTTCGCACTCGATATGGGCATTACGAGTTTCTGGTGATGCTATTCGGGTTGACTAATGCTCTGGCGGTGTTTATGGATTTGATGAACCGGGTGTTCAGGGAGTACTTGGACTAATTTGTCATTGTCTTTATTGATGACATTTTGGTTTACTCCAAGTCTAAGGAAGAGCATGAGGAGCATCTTCGCACAATGTTGGGGATTTTACAGAAAGAGAAGTTGTATGCTAAATTCTCTAAATGCGAGTTTTGGTTGGAGCATGTGGCATTTTTGGGTCACGTTGTTTCTGCTGAGGGCATTAAGGTGGATCCTGCGAAGGTTGAGACTATCACTAAATGGCCGAGACCTACTACAATGACAAAGATTAGGAGTTTCTTGGGTTTGGCAGGGTACTATAGGCGATTTGTGGAAGGATTTTCTTTGCTTGCCTTACCATTGACCCAGTTGATGAGAAAGGGCGTGAAGTTTGTGTGGAATGAGGAGCGTGAGAAGAGTTTCGAGGAGTTGAAGAAACGACTTGTGACAGCTCCTATACTTGCATTGCCGTTGGGGACATGAGGCTACCAGATTTATAGTGATGCTTCTAAGAAGGGTTTGGGGTGTGTTTTGATGCAACACAGTAAGGTGATTGCTTATGCTTCTAGGCAGCTTAAATCTTACAAGGTGAATTACCCCACACATGATTTGGAGTTGGCAGCGGTGATCTTTGCCTTAAAGATTTGGAGGCACTATTTGTATGGAGAGACTTGTGATATTTTCACCGATCACAAAAGTCTTAAATACATCTTCACTCAAAAAGAGCTCAACATGAGGCAAAGGCGTTGGTTGGAGCTTCTAAAAGATTATGATGCTAGAATTCAAAGATCACCCGGGAAGGCAAACGTGGTTGCAGATGCTCTTAGCCAGGAAGAGTTCAGGAGTGTAGCGATTTTATTACACAACCTCACTTATATTTGGATATGGATCGGCTAGAGTTGGAGTTGTATGTACGAGGTTCAGATGGGCATTTGGCGGGTATGAGAGTTGAGCCCTCTCTTATCTCGCGGGTCAAAGAAGCTTAAAAGGAAGATGGGGAGTTGTGGAGTATGACGCAGAATCTAGAGGAGGGCAAGCAGTCCGAGTTTTGTATTGATGACCATGGTGTGATTTGGTTGGGTGAGCGGTTGTGTGTAATGCGTCCCGATCCAATCATTCAAGAGGTCAGTGTTCATTTGAGGCTCATAGTTCGCCATTTTCTATTCATCCTGCTTCTACAAAGATGTATAGGGATTTGAAGAAGAATTTTTGGTGGAATGGGATGAAATGAGACGTGGCTGAATATGTTGGGAAGTGTCTTACTTGTCAACAAGTGAAGATAAAACGTCAACGAGCTAGTGGTTTGTTGCAACAGTTAGACATTCCAGTTTGGAAGTGGGAGGATATCACGATGGATTTTGTGACTGGTTTGCCGAAGACTTTCAGGAAGAATGATGCCATTTGGGTAGTGGTGGATCGACTGACCAAATCGGTACACTTTTTGGCTATCCATGAGGGATACTCGATGGATAGGTTGGCATAAATCTTTCAGCAGGAGATTGTTAGACTTCATGGTACTCTAGTGTCTATTATTTTAGATCGGGACCCACGGTTCACTTCACGGTTTTGGAAAGGGTTTCAACGAGCTTGAGGTACTCGGCTAAACTTTATTACTTCTTTCCATCCGCAAACTGATGGGCAATCCGAACGGACTATTCAAACGTTGGAGGACATGTTGAGGTCTTGTGCACTTGAGTGGTCGGGTAATTGGGATGATTACTTGAGCCTAGTTGAGTTTTCTTATAACAACAGCTGGCATGCAAGTATTGGGATGGCTCCGTTTGAGGCATTGTATGGTAGGAAGTGCCGAGCACCAACTTGTTGGGATGAGGTTGGAGAAAGGGCCATAAAAGGGTCTGAGTTAGTTCAAATCACTACAGAGAAGGTAGCGGTGGCTAAAGAGAAATTGAAGTCAGCTCGATCATGGCAGAAGTGTTATGCTGATAAGCATAAGAGGACTTTAGAGTTTGAACCTGGTGAGCATGTGTTTCTAAAAGTTTCTCCTTGGAAGGGCATTCGGCGATTCGGGTTGAAAGGAAAGCTTAGTCCATGTTATATCGGCCCATTTGAGATTTTGGAAAGGGTTGGTGAGGTTGCATATCAGTTAGCTTTGCCTCCACAGCTAGCTCATGTGCACAATGTATTCCATGTGTCAGCGTTGAGGAGTTATCATTATCATCCGTTGCATGTGGTGCAATATCCATTCGATAAGATTCGGGAGGATCTTACTTGTGAGGAGAAAGCTGAGGCGATTTTGGATCGTCAAGAAAGGATTATGAGGAGAAAGATTATTCCATTTGTTAAGGTTCTGTGGAGGAACCATTCGGAGCGAGAAGCCACTTGGGAGCTTGAGGAGTCTATTCGAGCGGAATATCCGCATCTTTTTGATAATTAGGTACATTTTATTCTTTTGATTCCGGGGACGAAATTCTTTTAAGGGGTAGGTGATGTAATACCCGGCAAAAAAAATTAATTAATAAATAAATATTGAATAATAAAAAATTATTTTTTTTTAAAACATATTAATTGGAATTTGTAATTTAATTGGGTCAAGTGGTCATTTAATTTATGTGGGCTAATAAATATTAATAAGTTATGGATAAATTAATTGGTAAAATTGGGCTTTAAATTAAGTGGGTCAAATTTATAATTGTGTAAAAATATAAATTCTATTAAAATTTGGAGAGTTACTAAATATATTATATTAATTAATAAAATCTATTTTAAAGTGAATAAATACTAAAACCTAATCTTCTTAACACATCTGATAAAAATCAAGGGAAAAGAAGAAGAGAGGCAACGGCGACAGCTAAAAAGAAAAAAAGAAGCAAAAAGGTACTATAATATTACCATTAATTATGAGTTGTATGGAATTGTCAATTTGTCAAGATGCTTGTATAATTATGTGTGTGCAGAGTCTAGTATGGTTCATAGGATTTCGTGTGATTGTGAAGCCTCAGAAAATAATTGCAAAAGTCACCAAATTGTGTATTTGAAGGATACATATAACGTTAATATAATAATAATGAGAGTACTTTCAAAATCACTTTTCCACCAAACTTATATACTCATACTTGCTGAAATCACTTATATATATATATATATATATATATATACATACATACATACATGTCTTTCACCAAAATAGTCATCCGTGCAACATTAATACATAATTATTAAAAGTTGTAATATGAATAATCTGCTAGATTAATATTTTAAAATTTGCAGAAAAACATAATAATAATAATATTAGTTTGAGTCTTAAAAAAAATACATTAGTAATGAGTAATTAAATGCGTAATTTATTAATTTATTTTATTAATTTGTGTAATTAGTTCGGACGGAGAGAATTTACCGAGACAAATTTGGAATACAAATTTTGGGTATTACATTGCTTAATCCAGGTACGGATTCTGTACTCTTTCAGCGAGACTCTTTTGGTTTTGATTTGTTCGTTTCGTTATTCGTTTTGAAATTTAGTATTGCCTCTCATAATCATAAATTTTCAATTCATTGTGATAGTTTCGTATGACGTTCATAGTTGGAACTCATATTTGTACTCTTTAGACTAGTACAACATGTCTAAATTTATTTTGATATTTGTAGTAATATGCATGTTAGTATTTTTGGGGACTTTGAGTTGACGATTCATTTCAGTTTAGCATGTACATATTAGAACCCCTTTGTGTTGATATTGTGTCGCATGTGTTGTGACATGGTATCCTTGTTAGAATATACCGTAGGGTATACCTGAGCTATAACCACCTGTGGGGGTACCACATGCATGTCCTCTTGGCACCGAGGCATGACACCTTCCGTGGCGGTGTGATCAGTCTACGATGTCTCCGTTTTGTGCTCCGGTGGGAGTTGGCCATTTGGTGTTTTGTTGTGGGAGGCGTATGGGTTGACCCTAGTTTTCTGTTCTGTTCTGTTCTGCGGATTGGTGATGTTTGTGCCAAACACACCTTCCAATTTTACATGCATTGGATTCGCGTTCCAATGTGTGTAACTTGCCTATGTGGCATTATTTGACTTGACTGTGTGGCATTATTTGACTTTCCCGTGTGGCATTATTTTGACTTGTCTGTGTGGTAAGGTATATTTCTGAGCTCGGTATGAAATAACACTTGACCATTTGATTCAAATTTATTATTTCGTTGTGTTAGTTTTGTTCGTTTCATTTCAGTTAGTTTCGTTTTATTTCATTTAATTGAGTTAGTTATTTCAGTTCATTATTTGTATTCTATATCCGTACTGGGCATTTGGCTCATGCTGTATTTTTTCTTTCGGCAGGTAATCAGGGGAATCAAGGGCAAGTGTGACGAGAGCTCCCTTCTATCCAATAGTTTTGATATATTTCGTTAGGCTATGATACCTTGATTTATTTGGAGTTGTAATAGTTATTTTAGATTGTGGTTTGAGCCAGTGTGACATTTATTATGGTTTGTCTTAAGACATTTAATTAGTTTAAGACTATTCTTTTGTGGATTAGAGCCTTGCTATTAAATTCATCAGTTTTGTTATGTTTTGAGTAATCTCTCTTTCTATTTCGGAATGGGGGTGTTACATTTTTCTTGGCAGAGCCCTCTGGCTGATCATACTTAACTGAAAACATTTAAATTAAGCAAGAATGAGCATTTGAGTTCCAAACAAGTAATAAAAAATAATAAACATTAGCTGAAAGGATTAAATATTTTCTTTGAATGACATTCCTACAACGAAACAATAGTTGTAAAGTAAACTGAAGCAACACTAAACAACATAACAATTCTATTTCATTTTTTTTGAAACTACATACTGACTATAAATGAATATTAGTCGACAGACTATGAACATTGTTTTTTATTTTCGCTAAGGTTTAGCAGAACTTCATCAGCAAACCGTCATAACTTACGGGCACGAGGGTGATCTACTCATTGTGCCCTGTATTGATCAATACTACATACCAGAACGATATTCTCGTTCATCATATCCGCCTTAGGTGCACAAAAGTTTTCCTATATTCGGGATGTTCATACTTAGTCGGGAATCCAAACCAAACAATTCGGTTGGATATTAATAAGGTCCTATCATATTCAAAAGATATTTTAAATCTGTGTCTAGCCGAGACAAATAGCTTAGACAACTTTCAATTAAGATATACATATTGGAAATCAACAAGTATGTATTAACATGTTCAATAATTATCTAAGTGAGGACACTTGTATAACAAATCTTATAAATTTCTTAATGTAATATATATATATATATATATATATATATATATATATATATATATATATATATATATATATATGGATTACAATAATATCGACAATGATAAACAATGATCTGATATAATTCAAGAACTGGCATATTTACAAAGGTATAGATACATGAACAATAACAATAACCATATAATTCTAGAACTAGCTTACACATGTCCATTGCATAAAGTAAATGCAAAGGGTAGGATACTTGCTCAATAATAATTGGACTAAGTTTAGAGAACTTGCTTACGATATCCATTGAATAAAGTAAAACAAGAGTTTAGGATACTTGTCTGGTCTGTTGCTTACAATACGCAACTTAATTTTATCTTTTATACCGAAACCTATCATTAATAAGATCATTCTATCGACTAGAATAACATATCATAACACGTAGTACTGCTATTTGCAGTCAGCACATAACCTAGGCACATTGTCACATAGATTTAACAGTCATTGAATCACAAACAATAACTTATCAAGTTAAACTATCTAGGTATGGATCAGTTTCTGAGATATTTCGGTGTACCGATGACTTTACCGGGTAATTATAGAGTCTAAAACTCTATTCTATAATTCAATAGATGTAAATATTAGTCATACGATTTTTCATAGCCATATAATAATTTTTAAATAATTATTATAATTTATCATGAATTTTCAAACACCAGAATCATTCTTAAATGATTTAAATATCAAATAATTCTATTATAATTATTATTTAATTAATATTAAATTATTAATGAAACCATTGCCAAAATCTTAAAGTTATTTATAATAACTTAAAATACTTTTAAAACATTAACATTACCCTTAAATAATTTTTAAAATATTTAAAATCATTTTTAAATAGTTATCATTAATACTTAAATATTAATGCACTATTTACCAAATATTAGAAGTCAATAATTATAACATAAAATATTTTTAATTCATTTATATCCTTTTTAAATGATATTTAAATTAATAAACCATTTTAAAACTATTTATTTAATATAATTATTAAATAAATCAAATATCATTTAATATTAAATAATTAATGAATTTTACCTTTAAATATTAAAAGTTATATTTTATAACTTAAAATATTTTTAAACACCTTAGTTTCATTTAAAATGATTTTTATAATATTAAAATCATTTTCAAACTAATTTATTTAATATAATTATTAATTAAATCTAATATCATTCATATTAAAATATTAATATTTTTCATGACAAAATATCTAAAGTTATATTTTATAACTTAAAATATTTTTATAACCCTTCAATCATTTTTATATAATTTTGAATCATTAATTCTATTTTTCATAATTTATTTAATATATTTATTAAATAACTTAATTATCACTAATATTAATTTATTAATGAAATTCATCACAAAATATTAAAAGTCATTAAAAATAACTTAAAATATTTTCTTATACCATAATATAATTTTAAATAATTTTTCAAGTATTAAAATTATTTTTATATAATTTTGAATCATTAACTCTATTTTTAATAATTTATTTAATACATTTATTAAATAACTTAATTATCATTAATATTAATTTATTAATAAAATTCATCACAAAATATTAAAAGTCATTAAAAGTAACTTAAAATATTTTCTTATACCATAATATAATTTTAAATGATTTTTCAAGTATTAAAATCATTTTTAAATAATTTATTTATTATAACAATTAAATAAATTAAATACCTTTAATATTCCAAAAATATTAAATATTTATGAAATATATTCAAAAATATTAAAAACTAATTTTTAGGCTTTAAAATAATTTTTAGGAATTTATTTTGTATTTTTAATAATTAAAAACTATTTTTCTCTATTTATTTAATAAAAATAATAATTTTATAAATAAATCTGTCGCTAATGTGCCCTATAGCGACAGAACCGTTGCTATAGGTGTTCTTCAACAAACCTAGAATGTTCATAGCAATTATCAAGGTAGCTAGTTTGACTAATCATAGATCTTGGATCTTCATGTTTCTGGGCAGTCTAATGTGTTATGATTATAGTACTTATGTAGTACTACAACTACAAACAACTTTCATGACCATTCTGCATCTTAACAGCAAGTTATAGGCCATCAAAGTCCTTGTCAGACATGTTCTTCATTTTCTGGGTTATCCAGAAAATGAAGAACAGTCAAGGTACCTACTTTGAAAGCCTTGAATCTAGCGTTCTGGGCTTGCTCAGTGCAATATGAAGGTTCAGTCGTGTAGCATACATGTAAGTTAACAATTCTATAACATAATAACAGTCTAACATCATTACACGAGCACAATCTAGCATGATCAAACCATGTTAGAAATAAGGCTGTTGAAGGTTCTGGGTTTTCCAGAAATTACCAAAACAGATGGTAAGGGCTACTTTGACCCTTAATAACTTTGGTCCAGTGCAATATCTAAGTGTTCTAGAGGCATGATCATGTAGCCTACATGTCAGTCTACAAAGCTAATACAACAACATAACCAAAATATCAAACAACAACAAGATCTATGGCTTAGAAAAGCTTGTCAGAAGCTGTTCTTCACGATTTCTGGGTTTTCCAGATTTTGTCAAAGGCAGTTGGTCAACTGTGGTTTGACCACTTATATCTATGATTCTATAAATGATATGGGTGATCTAATGACATGATTGTGTAGTCCTCATGTCAGACTACAACATTAAAACAATAACATGGCTTAACTAATAAAGATCAGCTAGATATAGGGACTGCAAAATGTTGTCAGATTTTCTGGGCAAATCTGGGCTGCCCAGAAACAGTTTCATGTGATCGGTCAACACACTTTGACCTGTAATAACTTTCAATCTATACATGATTTGGGCTTGATTCAAGTTCCAGATCAAAACCCTTACGACATACTACAAATCTATAACCTTAAACACAACATATAACTAACATGCAAGGATCTATGAGCCCTGACATTTGACTGTCAGACCAAAATTTCTAACTTTTATAGATTTCTAAAATCATCAATTTCGAGCATCTAAGTGTTATGGATCTGAGTTATAACAACCCAGATCACTAAATGACACCTTCTAACATAACTTTAAACAATAAACAACAACACATAACATGAATCACATAAATTTCTATGTTTAGGGTTTTTATACCGTTTTAGCTTTGATCCTTGAATCTGACTTTTGATTCTGATCCTTGGCAAGCTATGAAGTGTTCTGAGCTTTGTTTCTCACTCATTATCACTCAAAAATTTTGGATGGGAGAGAGAATATGTCTTTGGTGAATATGAAAGGTAAAGTGAACATTCTTTTTCTCTCAATCTATATATAATTTGATTCAATGCCTATGGCTGATCATGAGAGCATGTTTTGGATGATTAAAGGCTATTACTAGACCACATGGCTAGCTAGAGTTGGTCACCAACTACTTACTAGGGCTAGATCTACACTCCACCTTATTAAAATATTCAAAAGGGCAATTATGTCATTTGGCTTTTACTTTTAGTGGCAAAGTTGTCAATTCATTTCTAACCCTTAGGGTTTATCCCTAAGGTTCCATAACTCCAATTTCTAGGATTTGGTAATTAGGGCTAAAATAGGAATCTTAGTTTCTAAAAAGTGAATTAGGGTTTTCTAATTAAATTAGGTTTCCTAATCACCTAAGATTTGTAAATTAGACTTCATACTTTACTAATTACCATTAAGCTTGCTAAATTAATAATTAGGGTTTACAACTTAGCAATTAGGTTTCTAGTTTAGTAATTAGAATTTCTAAATTTTAATTAAGGTTTACCTAATTAATATAAAATCTATAATAATTGTCATTAATTACATAACACACAACTTAACAATTCTTACAGTCGTAATTGACTTATGTAATATAGTTTATAAGTAATGCTAGGGTTTTATACAGTTTTACTATAACTGTTCCACAAATTAACATCACACACATATCAGTCATGTTTATATCACTGAAATATAAATAATATTATATTAATATTCTCATTCCTTATTCAAAATCCAGAATTAGGGTTTTGAATCCATATCCGACATAACCTTCATATACACCATTATTAATTAAGTTAAATAATTAACTTAACTAATATATAAAATACATATCCTAATAATCCTTAAAATCATATCATATATATAATAATTATATTTTTCCATGGAAAATAAATAATAAATATTTTATTACAAAATTAATTTATAATAAGAATATAATCTATAACGATCAATAATTCTTAAAAAGAATTTATTTACAATTATTCATTTAATAATAAGTTTTATTTATCACATAAATACATATACTTCTCTTTGCACATAATCCTACCTTTAAAAAAAAAAAATTAAATGCAAAATTTATTATTTAATTATATTGAAAATATTGAGTTATTACAACGCGTGTGACAGAAGAGCAAAAGACAGCTTTTGCAACTTATCTGATGTAGGGAGAAGCCAATTACTGGTGGGAGACTAACCAAGCGAGAGCGAGTACATCTGTGGTGACTTGGACAAGATTCAATGAGTTGTTCTTTGAGAACTACTTTTCGCTGAGTATGCAGTCCAGGAAGGAAGTCAAATTTTTAGAACTGAAGTAGGAGAATATGTCAGTTTCAGAGTACGCTGCCAAATTCAACGAGTTGGCAAGATTTGCACCTCATCAGGTGGACACAGAGGCGAGAAAGGCGAGAAGATTCGAGAATGGACTGAAGCAGGGGATATTCAACAAGGTAGCAGTATTACAGATCAATACGTTCGCGACTTTGATGGAGAAGGCGTTAATTGCTGAAGGAGGGAGAGAAGCTGCATCTCGATTTCATCAGGAGAAGAAGAAGAAGACCAGTGATGGAGGAAGCAATGGTTGTAGTAATCCGAACAAGAGAAAGTGGAGTGAGAATACCCAGTCGGGTAATAAGACAGAAGGGAATAAGAAAGGAGGGGAGCCATGTGCTACCTCTGGAAAGAATCATTAAGGAGTATGTCTGAAGAAGACAGGAGTTTGTTACAACTGCGGACAAGAGGGGCACATGTCACCCAATTGTCCCAATCTGAAGAAGATACAAGGTTACTTTGCGTGTGGATCAACTGATCATCTGGTTCAGAACTGTCCAAAGAGGAATGTGGAGAAGGAAAGTGGCAACAAGGGACCCGGTAGTGGAACCTTGGTGATTCAAGGACCTGCTTAGCCAGGAAGACGATCGGCTCGTGCATTCAACATGACGGTGCAAGATGTAGTGGCTGCTCAGGAGGTCGCAGCAGGTAACAATTTCGTTTAGAAATTTTAATTACGCGAGTAATATTGAGTAAGATAATTACTGTGAATTGTTTTCTTTTATAGATTTAAGTCACAGGTTAGAATTTGAGACACAAATTAATATTGTGTTAATAAAAATGAATTGATGATACAACTTTAAAAGATTGTAGGGAGTAAGGAAGCGGTGATTCCGAGGACGAAATCCTTTTAAGGAGGGGTGAATGTGATAACCCGGGATTTCGAATAATCTGAATTTTTCAAATTTTTTTATATATTTAATATTGATTGTTAATATTGTGCCGTGTATCTGTGATACGAGTCTCGAGTAGTGGTTAATTTGTGTATTGACTGAAAAATAAGAGTAGAGTTGTGTTTAACAGCTTTAGAAACCCTAACCCTAATTTTGAATAGGGATTCGATGGAAAATATAATTATAATAATTATATTGATATGTATGTGTTTGTACTGTTTAGAATTATTGATCAATGATTGATGGGATAAGGTTTAAAATTAGTAAACCCTAATAAGATATTTAAAACCCTAATATTAGGATTAAAAACCCTAACGTTTAGTTAGGAACCCTAATCGAAAGCCAGGAAACCCTAATTTTTAATTAAGAAACCCTAATCCTAATTAGTAAACCCTAATGTGATTAATAAAATTTAATGTAATTAGGAAACACTAATTATATTTTTATTATCTTAATTTCCTATTTTCAAAACCCTAAATTGAAAATCTTGGAAACAAAAATTGTAAAACCTAAGGGTTGGAAACTTAGGGTTAAACCCTAATGGTTAAACCCTAAGAGTTTGGTAAATTCCATGTATGCCATTAAAATTATAGAGCAATTGTCCAAAATGCCCTTTTAGTATATTTCAAGAACTAACTTGCAAATATTACCATATCTAGAGTTGGTAACCTACTATGTTGACTTTTCATGACCTACAAATCTAGCAAATCAACCTCTAATGGACAGCTAGTAGATCATGCATTGCATCTAAGTGATTATAAGAGATCTAGGAGAGAGAAAGCCATCAAAAGTTGCCTTTTGCTACCAAACAGTCAACAACTCTCTCTCTCTCTTTCCTAAACCTTCGATTTTACTAAGTAAATTAGTCCCAAGTACAACCCTTAGATCATCCAATATCAGTTAGGAAGATCAAGATCAAGATTGGAACAAGAGAGGTATAAACCCTAATTTGATTTTTGATCTTTCATGTTAAGAAAAAAATTGTGTTTATGTGTTTAGATTCAATCTAGAGGATGTTTTATGATGATCTATGTTGATCTAACATAGATCCATATCATCAAAATGATTTAAAAAGGAGTTTTACAAAAACTGTCCAAGAACACAAAAGTCGTCTGACAAGCTAATGTCAGTGGCCGTAGATCTCTGTCTGTTTTTGATTTTTCTTGTTTTATGTTTTGGATCGGTAGTCTAGTATGAGATCTTTGTTCTGCAAGTGAAATCACAGTCATTTGATGTTTAGATTTCTTGTTATAATCAGTCAAAACCCGTTGACCGGGCATGACCAGATGCATTCTGGGTAACCCATAAATCATTTTTCTGTGTCTGACAAATGTTTGAAACGCTTTGATCTATCAGTGTTTAAGTGTTATGTTAATGTTATGATAACCAGTGTGTAGTTTGATATTTGGACTTGAAATATATACCTTTAGATCTCTTAAATAACAAACATGTGGGATTTTATAGATGGTCAAACTAAGTCACCCGATCACGAAGCTATTTTTTGGAAATTCCAGAAATGGTTAGATCAAGTCATATGACAGGGTTTGACCGAATCATAACATATGATTCTGTTATACTTGGACTGAAAACATGTAATGTAGTTGTTCCTTGTCATGTGTAGAACAGGTATGGACCATAATAACACTATTGTAATAATCACAACACTAACTTATTCGAGCTTGAAAGTGTCAACTCGACACTGTCTAGGTTTCTGGGTTACCCAGAAAACCCAGATATGATCTGACAGTGGATCTACTTGTTTAGATGTGATATGACTTGGATGTCAGTTGATGACTGTAGTGTTACATAAACAATACACGATCACAGTTCGAGCTAGCCCAGAACCTAATTACACTGAGAATCAAGGGCGGCCAAAGTCAACCCCTTGAACATCGATCGTAAGTGTTCTTGAGGCTCAAGAACAAACATCGACGCTTTTGTGTCATTTATAGCCTATAGCTGACGGTTTTATTAATTTTAATTTCTAATTTTCTGGAAAATATTTAAAAATAGAAATAAATTCTAAAATTATTAAAAATTATTTTAAAAATTATTTTAAATTATGAATTTTTTTGACTATTTGAAACATTTTTATTAATATTTATAATTATTTGGATATTAATGATATTTAATTTATTTAATTAGTGTATTAAATAAATTAGAGAAAAATGATTTTAATATTATAAAAATCATTTTTAATAAGAATAAAGTATTTAAAAATCATTTAAAAATGATTTAAAAATAATTTATGTTATAATTAATAACTTTTAGTATTTTGATGATAATTTCATTAATATTTAAATATTAATGGTGATGGTTTAAAAATAATTTTAAATAATTTAAAAATCATTTAAGTAGAATATTGATGATTTAAAAATATTTTAAGTTATTAATAATAACTTTAAATATTTTGACAAGTATAACATTAATATTTTATATAATTAAATATTAATGATGATAATATTATTTGATAATTAAATCATTTAAAAATGATTTAAGTGTTTGAAAAATTATTATAAATTATAATAATTGTTTATAAATTATTAAAAGCTTCCGAAAAATATTATAAACGATATTTGACTTATCTAAAATAATATTGAAGCTTAGTGTGACGCCCCCAAAATAGGTCCATTCCATCCAACCCATTCTGAGTCGCCAAATACATGGTACAAAAATAACTACAACTTTATTATTACAACATATAAACTGTGAGTTTAAATACAGATATTGCCGTCTAGACAATATCCACACGCAAATAAATTTCCATCATAATTATTGATACATTATTTTACAAAAATGGTGAAGACTACTAAACAACTCTCTCTAGAACCTTCATTCCATACCCCGACTAGTACTCGCTACATTCTCGCCTCCTGAGAAGAAAAATGGAACAAAAAGGAAAAGGGTAAGCTCAACTAGCCCAGTAAAGAATATTATGACTAAGATAATATACAACAAATTATCGTTAGTCTTCAACAGAGAATCTAATAGAATACAATAGACAACCAGTTTTAAATCAACAACTGCAGTGAAAACAACAATTCATTAGAAGAGTTAAGTAGAGAATACAAACTACTATCTTCTATATATGAATTTAAAAGTTCATCGTCGATATTTTATCCCTGTAACATCAATCAATATATATCTGGAATCAAATATTCATCTTTGCACCGCAGCCAAAGATATTCATCGATTGGTCATGTTCATCTAAACATCATTCATCTTTTGCACTACTGGGCCAAAGATATTAATCAAATTTTGATCATGTTCATCTCAATACTGTTCATCTTTGCACTACGGGCCAAAGATATTCATCAAGAAATCATTCATCTTTGCACTACTGAGGCCAAAGATATTGAGAATATCATCATTTAGGACCGAGGATGATGAAAAATATTTTAAAGAAAAGCGAATCCAAATTGAAACAAAAGAACAAATATTAAGGATTAAGTATTTTAAACAATCCAAGTTCAAAAATACTTCATAAGTAATCGAGTGGAGTAAAATTCAAGAATAATCAAAACATGGATACAATCAAAGCTAGTATCCATAGTAGATATTTTTGAAAAAAAGAAAAAATTCATTTTTCTATTGAATAGTGACGATTAAAGTGAATAGTGCCAGTATCACGTGAATAGTCCGATATCGTGAATAGTAACTCGACACCAAAAGATAGAAATTTCACAAAAAAACATCTTCACACTTTAATGAATAGTACTCGTGAATAGTAACTCATGAATAGTAACTCATGAATAGTAACTCGTGAATAGTAACTCATGAATAGTAACCCCGACATGAAAAAGTTTCAAATTTGATAAAAATTTCCAACCAATATTTTGGAATAATGATATTGAAGAAATAATATCATTTTCGAATAAAATAACATCCCTTACCTCGAAAAGGCAGTACTTTAGTTGAAACAGGATATAGGCTATGACTTGAACTTGCATAGTATAGCAATAATCAAAGTATACTCAAAATACTCACAAGAATACACTCGATAATATAGAGAGAAAACTTGATTTACGGTGTGATTTTCAATTCTAACCTAAGCACCTATTTATAGGAAAATGCTTAGAACACCAAAGCAGAAAATTTAATATAATATTAAAATTTACAAAATACATTCCTACGCCCACTTTGAAATCTGATTTCAGCCACCAAGCACATGTTAAAGATGGCCATCAACATTTGAAAAACGTTTTTCTTAAAAAACATAATTAAAACTTCCAAAAATCAATTATTTCGGAGCTTCAGAACTTAAATAATTCATAATAAATAGATCTTTTATCAGAAAAATTCAAAACTCATGAATTTCCATAGGAAATTCCATTATCTATCTAACTTTGAGAAGGAAGTTTTTCCAAATTCCAAAGCAGAAATTGACCAGAAATCCACAAGCAGGCGATTTTACAAAGTTATAATCAAATTTTGGCCAATAATTGTGTCCACCAACACACAAAATATGTGTTAAACATTTAATGCCACAAAATATACTCTTCCTCCTCATATACTCATAGATCCCACATTCATTATAAAAATATCACCGTTAATATATTATTAAAATAATATATTTAAATGAATTATTTTATCAGAAAAAGATAAAATATTAATTTTCAACAATTGTCACATTAAAAATTTTCTCCATCTATATCCACATAAAATCAATATTTTTCTCATCATATAAATCAATAATTAATTATTCACAAATAATATTATAGAATCACAGTACTGGCAACCAGGCCGTTCCCAGGAAAGATGGGGCTTTCCAATAAGGATCTCTTCTTACTCTGGCATGATTAGGTGACCAAACCTCTCCTTAGATGAGAACTTTCTAGACATTGCCAATAATGTTATCCAATAATATTATTAGGAGAATATGAATTATTATAGATAATGGAAAATACTATGTAATGACAATTTATTGAAACAACGATAATATAAAATATCAATGCGCAATTATTGAATCAATAAAATAAAATACTAAATAGTAATTCTTTCGTAACAATTATTGAGTAGTGCCTTCTTACGTAAGAATCAATAATTGGTGCAATATTGCAGTATCTTCTTGTTCAACAACGCGTATTAGTGTGTTTTAACCAACGGTATTCCAACAAGATAATCTGTGTAACAACTTCACGCCATTATTTATAAACAACTTATATTTGTCGTTTTTCTTCATCCAATTGCTTTTAAGTTATGGGGCCCACAAAAGGCGCACCATCGCATACAAATATTCCCGACAAGCATACTGAATATTCCACGACCAAACGAATATTCCCCGACAATAATGAATATTTTATAACCACTTGCTTATTCGAAATATTTGCGTATTTTACCCATAACTATCCACATTAATCAAATCAACCCTTACTATTTCAAAATATTAAATAGAGGAAAATAAATTTCATTTATTAATAATTTGGGGTCTTACACTTAGAGACCAAGTTTAATTGACAATAAAGGTGTAAATTGTCGGATAAGGTGATCAAAGCACCAAGATGAGACTGAAGTCCAACCAGACCGAACTAGTTAGACTTGTTAAGTGTTTATATAGGTTAAAAACACTAATGTGGCTATGTGGTAATGTGCCTAGGAGACAAATTGACTATGAATTACAGTGTTACATGTTATGAAATATTGTGCTAATTGTGAGACCGATATTATTGGTTATAAGTTTTGTGAACACAGATAAGTATATTGTGTAGCAGTAATCAACGGTGAAGGCAAGTTTCTTAACTCAACCTTGAGTTATATTCATTCAATTATTATAGTGGTTAATTATATCACATCCAAGAATTTATTGTTGATTATTCGCAGTTAGTGCATGTTTAATAATTCAAATTGAATTACTAATTTAGAAAATATACATTTATAGAATAACTGTTGTTGGATATTCACATTTGTAGAAGCTAATATTGATAGTACATATAATTCCTATTTATTGTCAAATTTTGTTGAGAAATGTCTTAGCTAATTATTCTGGCTAGACGAACATTTGTTAGAACTTGATAGATTCGAGAAGAGAATTCAATTGTTATTGATAGATCGATGCCAATTATTTCGGATAGATCGATAAGTAAATAGAAATTGAAATCATAGTATTTTGTTGTTAAATCAAATCTTGATTCTGAAACTGAGAAGAACAACCTTTTATATAAAGGGAACATTTTACTGGTCGTATATTTGGCCATTGCGCGCGATTAAGTATTATGCATAATATAAGATACAAGGAGTTGGTCGGCTCTAAGTACTTGCAGAGGGGTATGATTTAATCTTTGTGGTTGTCTGATACACATGCGTATATGTCAAAGTAAAACTTTGATCTATACCCGAGAAGAGAAGTTCAAGATCCAATGGATCACTCAGCATAAATCTGGGAAACATTCCACTTTGTTATTGCGTAGAATTGATTCTTGATTATTCATTTGAATATCGTAGAACTTTGAAAGCGTTGTACTCTTTCATTATTGAACTATTGTGTTACATAGAATACGAGAAGACTTGTTAATTATTAAAGCTTTGTTCATCTATTTCAAAGTTCCCCGAACTTTGGTTTCATTATATCAAAATAGATAGTCTGTTCTTATTGATTCTTATACATTTATTGTATGTCTTAACTTGCGGGGCAAATTTGTTGCTCACCCTTGCTAAACAAAATATTTCAGCTAGGGACGAAGTGGCAGGAGGTGCTGTGAAGGACAAGGGAAAAGGCATTGTAATAAATTAGTTATGAATAACATTATTATTATGTTATATTTGTGAACCCTTTTTGTATATCTAAAGGGTATGTTTGTAATGTTAAGGTTAGAGAACTTGGAACTAATGTATTACCAATCTCTGTTAATGACTTATGTATTACTATTTCTATATGAATGGGTAGTTAGATGTTATTATATTATGGATCGTGAACACCAAACTCGGGGGGTCAGGTAACCCGGATTTGGGGGTGTCACACAAGATAGTAGATCTTGGAGTTCGTAGATTGCCAGGAGAGACGAGGAAGGATCGTAGTGTGTCGAGAAAAACTTCCTCGGAGCCGTAGTCTGCTGAGGAAGTCATGTTCTGAATCATAGAGAGGCGAGTCGTCTCTGGCCGACCAAGCATCTACCGAAGCAAGTCAAGAATCGTAGACTACACTTCGAGTCGTAGAGTCTCTCGATCATATCGAGAGAGGAGATCGAGTCGAGCAAGATCAGATGAAGACAACAAGCATGACGATAGAAATCATAGAGTGTCAAGATCTGATCTCGGAGTCGTAGTGTCTGCATAGCTGAAGCTGAATCGTAGAGTGTAGAACTAAGGTCCCAACAGATGTGCTCACAATGCCAAGGCAGAATCGTAGAGCAAACACCATTCTCAACAAATGAGCACTCCCAGAATATCCAAAGTGTGAAGCCTCTGGTCTAAGCCGCAGAGATACATCCCACCTAAAGAAGAACCATAGAACACTCAACGAATGGCAAGCAAGCTAACAGAAGATCTAAGTGCCAACCTAATCAACATCTCTATTGAGTTGTGAAGCCATTCAAGTTGAAGTCTTCCACAAGTAGATCAGAAGAAGACTTCAGTAACTGACTAAGGAAAGTCAGCAAATGCAGTAGCTGTCAAGTGAATAGAAGACAACGATCTTGGGATTAACCAGGATCATAGTGTTTGCCAAACAAAGAAGGAACTGATGAAGTATACACTGAGATACTAATCAACTTCTAAAGATCAAGGCTAAAGTGATTAAGCATTGGGTCAGTCCATTGATGATAAGTGAACGCGAGATCACAAGGAGAATATGAGTTGGACACGCCACAAATCTGAAGTATCTTGCTCTTCAGAAGGGACCAGAACAAGGAGTCAAGCCATCAGTATCTGAGAATAGTTGTGGCAAATAGAAGTATTAAATCCCTGCACAAAAGAAGGAAGAGGTGTTCTACATTGAAGATCCAATCAACACTCTTCATGATCGTAGTGTTGTCTCTACCTATAAATGAGCAAATATTCAACAAGACACTACGATCAGTTCCAAGAAGATATGTATCAGGATCGTAGAGTTCGGTCGTCTGAAGGTTGAAGCATTGACAACGGTTCAATCTGAAGATTGATATTCGAATAGAGCTTATTTAGAACATCGATGCAAAAGGACAACCTCTGATCGAGAAATCAAAAGGAGGAAATAAAGTCGACTACCTGCCCGAGACATCAAAATGTCATCTCTAACAGGGTAGGTGAAACAGTAGACTGCAGTGTCAGAAAGTCATAAAGGAGATGTCATGTCACATCTGCAGTCTACACCAAATAACTCGAGATCTGCGAAGCAAATCAAATAGCTTTCAACGGCTATATACCAATGGGAAGATGGGGAAGGAGTATAAATATTCTAGAGCTTCAATGATTAAAAGTTGCTGATAATTGCTAAGTTGCAGAATCGTTGAGTTGTTGGAATGCTATAGTGTTGACTCTACGAGTTCCACCAGAGCTTTACATGAACAAGTCTCAGTGACAGTGAGACTACAAAGGTGGAAGTGAAGCAGCCTTAAAGAAGGACTTGAATAGACTAAAGCTTCACTCAACAAAGATGAGAATGCCACTGAAGATGATAGCTAAGCTGAGAGCCGAGAAGGACAAGAAGATAGCATTCAGAAGAGCGACAGAGCACAAAGAAGATTCAGAGAGCCACTCTACGAATCACCATGAACCTAAAGCTGAACCAGAACAAGTGCAGAATCATGTCTGCCAACAAGTCAAGAAGGGTTCATGAAATGGTGATGGTGCACAGCTGACATCATATGACGATGAGCAGAACAGAATGAAGATTAGCTGCACCAAAGAAGAAGTAGTACAGACTCAAAGAAGAATGCCAAGAGGAATACGCCAAATTGCCAAGTACATATGATGTTCAAGCTTAAAGACATCTTAACAGCTCAGCACCAACAACAACAACATCAAAAACAGCAAGAAGCCAGGGCTTGAGGGGTCCTAGTCCGGAAGGACTAAATGAAGTTCCAAGATTGATGGGCTTCAAAAGTTCCTAGGGAACTAGAGAAGTTCTAAGGCTGCTGGCCTTGAATGAATCTTAGTAATTCAGGGTGCTGCCCTTCCTTAGTGGAAATCCTGTTAGTTGAAAGTAGAAGAGTGGATTAGGAGCTTGAGTCTCTGAACCACTTAAAATCCCTTGTGTCTTTTACTTTATGTCATTTACATTATGCACTTAACTGCTATGTATGTATTAACTGCTTACCACTGAACTAACTCAAAGAACAATGTACTTATGATTGTGAATTTATCAATGAAGGGGATCTTTTACTTATTCCGTTGTGCTTGAAAAGATTCTTATATTTGTCATATGCTAAATCATTAGCAATACAAAATAAATGAGAAAAGTATTTGAAATTAAAAGGATATATTTAACCCCCCCCCTTCTAGATCTATTGTGTGCCTACTAGGAACTAACAATTGGTATCCGAGCAGGTTCTTATGCTATATTCAAAAGCTAATCGCTTTGAGTCTGATCCTAGGCACAAACATTGTTCTAAACTTAGTTTAGTAGTAAGTCACTTGTAAATGCAGATGAGCTCACACGTTGGAAATATTGTGTACAGGTAAATGTGTATATACACCTGAAGCTGCTCAGATTGGTCCATGTTCATAAATGTCATTACAACAAGACCAATTCTTGGCCGTAGTCAATCTTGTAGTCTGAAGACCAGGAGAGGAAGCACAAGAGACATCAACAACAAAGAGCAATACATGCTAAGAAGTGCTTATCCAAAGAAGAACTTCTCAAATATGTATTTGGCTAACCAGCAGCTGGATGTGAACCTTGTGGACTCAAGAATGTCAAAGAACTAAAGATGACAATATTCTCTTAGCTTGCATCTTCAAGACCATGATCGATTGATTAAAGGTCAACTGGAGCAACAGGCTGTCAGGAGCAAATGAAAAATTATGCACATCAATGCCTAACCTTAGTATATCTAAGTTAAATGACTGTTAAGAAATTGACAGTAGAAAGGTACGGTTCCTCACTAATATAAATATGCACATCATGTTGCACCACCTTATGCACTATAACAGTATTCTATCAAGAGACCATATTATACCTAAAAAGGGGAAGAGAGAAAGTACAATGAGGTCATAAGCATATCGAGTTTTAACTATTAAATGGAGTAATCTTTGTTAATGAGTTAGTATGTATGTTCAAACATATGTTCTAAGTTTTTGATAACACATAGAGAATGTGTGACACCCCCAAAATAGGTACACATCACCTATTCTGAGTCGCAAAGTACGTGGTACAGAATACAAATACAAACTTAAATATACAACACGAGCTTTGAGTTTTAATACAAATATTGTCTTCTAGACATTATTAAAACTCAAAATAAGTCCTCATTTATTATCACACTATTTCACAGAATGGTGAGGACTACTAATGCAAACATCTGAATCGTCACTCCGTTCCCCGACTAGTCCCAGCTATATTCTCATTTCCTGAAGAGAACAATGAAAGCAAAGGATGAGCTCAACTAGCCCAGTAAGAAATATTATGACTAAGATAATGCAGAATAAATTATCGTTAGCCTTCCACAACGTTAAACTAATAAAAATATAATAAACATCAAGTTTAACTACAGCGGAACAAACAATACATTAGAAGAGTCAAGTAGAGCATGATATCTACTATCTTCTATGATTTAAAAAGTTTATCATCAATTTTATCATTTGAGACTCAAACAATAATTAATCCACATCATCGAATCATTCACCTCGCACTACTACGACCAAGGATATTCATTAGTATCACGACCATGAATTATCCATGCACTACGGGCCAAGGATATTCGTGTTTTCATCAATGGTCATGATCAAATCAATAACTATCCATCAATGCACTACGGGCCAATGAGGACTTTTACCACATCATTTGTAACATTACGGTCATGATTATACCGAATATTCCCTGGTCATAATCATACCAATCAATTGTACATCTATGCACGTAAGCCATATATGACATTTATCATAATATAAACATGATGATGATGACAATGATATAAGAATTCAATTGAAAGAAAGCAAATGATAAATTTTTTAAATATTTATAATTTAATTTATCCAGAATTCAATAATGTCCAAATTGTCAACATGATACTGCTTTGTGGAGTAAAATTCAAGAATAATATTGTATCAAAAATGATTTGGATCGAAAAAAATCAATTGTTGTCATGAATAGTACTCTGGGTGAATAGTACCTGAGTGAATAGTAACTTGGTAGGAAAAGTACCCCGAATCCTCGGGTGAATAATATTCGAGTGAATAGTAACCGACTGAATAGTAACCCGTGAATAGTACCCCGGGTGAAAATTTTGATATTTAATAAGAAAGTTCAGATCAATATTCCAATGAAACGATACTGGATGAAGCGCAAAACTCAAGGATATTCCACTAATTTCAGGAATTATAGAAGCAATACTTACCATAGTAAGTTTAGATTTAAGAATATGAAAAGAAATAATATACAAAACATCAAATGGATTTTCACCTGTCATGCGGTAGTCCGCGTAGACAGGTTATTCCCACAGAATAATAAAAATGGAATAACAAAAGATTTCACCATGCATGCGGTAGTCCGCGTAGACATGTTATTCCCATAGAATAATTAAGAATAGAATAACAAAAGATTTCATAATACATGCGGTAGTCTGCGCAGACAGGTTATTCCCATAGAATAATAAAGAATGGAATAACAACCCTTACGAGTATTGAAAGAAAATAACTCTCTTCATGAACACGAAAGAAATAATACCCCTTACCTTAATAGAAAAGTGAATACTGAAGTAGGGTAGTAGGAGAATACTCTTTTTTTTGCTCTCTATAGTTTCTCTATCTAGAGTTTTAGTGAATTCGTAAGAAATAATGAAGGAATGAGCTTCTATTTATAGGAAAAAGGATTGAATAGAAACTAATTCATGAACGACCAAGATTAATTCACTTTTAAATGGACGATCCATATTGATTTACTATTAAAACTTAAAGCAACGGTCCATACTGATTTACTATTAAAACTTTAAACCCGCGATCCATATTGATTTACTATTATAACTTCAACCAACGGTCTGAAAAATTAGCACATCTTCTCATGGAATAATAAGCCAAACTTATAACAAATACCTCATAACAAACCCCTTTATTTATATCAAAAATTGAATAAATATTTACCACAAATCACTTATCTTTAATAAACACATTTTTAATCTATTAACAATTATTCATCATTAATATTATAACTCACAATATTTAACAACCAGATCATTCCCAGGAAAGAGGGGGCTTTCCGATAAGGATTTCTCCCTATTGGCGCACAATTAGGTGACCAAACCTTTCCTCGACAGAACTTTCTAGACATTGTAAATATTGCAAATAATAATATGAATAACTTTGTCGTCTCAATTATTGATTTAGTAATATAAAATATTATACAGATGATACTGTGACAATAATTGAATCAAATAATGTGAGATACTAAGTAGTAATTACTGTAGAAATAATTGAGTATAACTGAGTGACTTCTCACGTAAGCATCAATAATCAATACCGTGTGCTACTATGCAACCACGCGTATTACTAATCTTTTACCACCAGGTATTTCAACAGTTTAACGGTAAAACTTTCGCCGTTATTTTTATCAAAAGATAACTCTGTCATTTTCTAACTCCGACAGTTATTCAGTTTTGGGGTCCACCAATGATGGTGTCGTCGTACGAATATTCCCTGTTAAAACGAATATTCCCCGACCAATCAAATATTTTATAACCACTTGCTTACTTTGCAAAATTTGTAAACCCACAACTATAACATTATATCAAATCCACACCATAATATTCAAAAATATAATTCGAGAAAAATTAATCTTTATTCATAAAACTTGGGGTCTTACAACCTCCCATTCTTATGAAATTTCGTCCTCGAAATTAGGGTGCCTACCTGGTATGTTGAAGATGTGAGGATACCTTGACTTCATTTCAGATTCTAACTCCCAGGTCATTTCCTCAATATTGTAATTTCTTCACAAAACTTTGACTTGAGGTATAACCTTGGAGCGTAGAATATGATCCTTCTTATCCAAGATTTTAATAGGTACCTTTTCATACGTTAAATCTTCCGCTATCTCGTCCGGTTCTAATTCAATAATGTGGTTCTGGTCTTTCACATATTTACGTGAAATAGATATGTGAAAAACATTATGAACACGAGACATACTTGGCAGTAACGCGAGTCTATAGGCCCTAGTTCCTACTCGATCGAGGATTAAAAATGGGCCAATGAATCGAGTATTGAGATTTCCTCTCTTTCCAAATCTCGTAACTCCTTTCCACGGAGTAACACGTAACACCACATGATCTCCAATATTGAATTCCACTTCCTTTTGATGAAGATCAACATAACTCTTTTATCGATCTTGTCAGGTTTTTATACGTTGTCGAATTGTTTAAAACTTTTTTGTAGTCATACGTACCAACTCCAGTCCCAACAACGTTGCTTCACCCACCTCATCCCAGTATACTGGATAACGACACTTTCTTCCATACAACGTCTCAAATGGAGCCATACCAATACTTGCTTGATAACTGTTATTGTAGAAAAACTCCACCAATGGCAAGAACTTGTCCTAACTTCCTTTGAAGTCAAGGACACAGAGTCTTAATAAATCTTCAAGAGTTTGAATAGTCCTCTCTGACTGCCCGTTCGTTTGAGGATGATATGCCGAACTAAATCGTAAATCCATGCCCATAGCTTTTTGCAAACTAACCCAAAACCGTGAAGTGAATCTAGGGTCTTGATCAGAAACTATGGATACTGGCATACCATGCAATCTTACAATCTCGTTTATGTACATACGAGCAAGACTTTCAACTGTATAAGTTTCTCGTATCGGTATGAAATGAGCAGACTTGGTCAATCTATCAATAATGACCCAAATCGCATCTATGCCTTGTGAAACCTTGGGAAGACAAGTAACAAAATCCATGGTAATGTGCTCCCACTTCCATTCTGGAATTTCAAGTGGTTGCAATGGACCTTTTGGTACTTGATGCTTCGCCTTGACTCGTTGACAAGTTAGACACCTTGAGATAAACCCCGCTATCCCTCTCTTCATATTGCTCCACCAAACTGTATGTCGAAGATCATGATACATTTTGGTACTCCCAGGATGGATTACATACGATGTGTTGTGCGCCTCCATCATGATTTTATACTTCAAGTCAGAATCGTTAGGAACACAAAGTCTGGAGTTGACTCGAAGTATTCCTTCTTTATCGATTCTTGCTTCTGGAATAGCACCTTCTTGTACTTTCTTCCTCATACGCATCAGCTCCAAGTTTGTAGCTTGAGCAGCTTTAACTTTATCGATTAAAGTCGGTTCTACTCGTATATTCGCCATCATCACATGGGTCCCTGGAGTCTTTAAGTCTATCTCCATCCTTTGTAAGTCATACAAAATGGGCCTTTGCGTTGACAATATCGCACTCGTACCCGCATATGATCTTCTACTCAATGCGTCAGCTACTACGTTCATTTTTCCAGGATGGTATTGAATGGTATGGTCGTAATCTTTCAACAGCTTAAGCCATCGTCATTGCCGCATGTTGAGTTCCTTTTGAGTGAAGAAATTTTGAGGCTTTTATGATCCGTATAGATTTCTACCTTTTCTCCATACAGGTTATGTCTCCAAATCTTAAGCGCAAAAATGACAGCTGCTAACTCTAGATAATGAGTAGGATAATTCCTCTCATACTCTTTAAGTTGTCGTGAGGCATAGGCTATGACTTTCCCATGTTGCATGAGAAAACATCCTAACCCTTTGCCTGAAGCATCACTGTAGATGACAAATCCCTCCGAGCCAGATGATATTGTCAGAACAGGTGCTGAAATGAGTCTCCTCTTGAGTTCTTGAAAACTCTCCTCACATTCCTCGCTCAAACCGAATTTTGTATCTTTCGGAGTCAGCTGAGTTAATGGAGTAGCGATTCGAGAAAACCCTTCTACAAATCTCCGATAATAACCAGATAAGCTGAGAAAGTTACGTACTTGATCATCGACTTAGGTTGCTCCCGACTTTGAATTGCTTGATCTTTCTTAGGGTCAACATATATTCTATGATTTGATATCACGTGCCCAAGGAATGCTACTTCTTCAAGCCAGAACTCGCATTTCTTCAACTTGGCATATAGCTTGTTTTCATGAAGCTTTTGGAGTATCAGCCTCAAGTGTTGCTCATGATCTTCACGACTTTTGGAGTATATGAGGATGTCATCAATAAAGACAACCACGAAATGATCCAAATATTCCTTGAATACTCAGTTCATCATATCCATGAAGGCCGCAGGAGCATTAGTCAATCCAAAAGACACGAATAGGAATTCATAATGCTCGTACCGAGTTCTAAAAGCAGTCTTTGGGTTGTTATTGGTTTTAATCTTCAACTGATGATATCCAAAACGAAGATCGATCTTTGAAAAGAAATTTGGCGCCTTGCAACTGGTCAAAATGGTCATCAATGCGAGGCAACATGTACCTATTTTTTATGGTGACATGATTCAACTCCCGATAGTCAATACAAAGTCGCATACTTCCATCTTTCTTCTTCACAAATAGAACAGGAGCACCCCAAGGAGACGTATTGGGACGAATGAAACCGATATTTAACAATTTCTGTAGTTGGGGTTTTAACTCCTGAAGTTCAATAGGAGCCATTTGATATGGGGCTTTGGAAATTGGTTTTGTACCGGGTTCATGGTCAATACCAAACTCGATTTCATGCTCTGGGGGTAGGCCAAGAAATTCTTCAGGGAATACGTCAGGAAATTTATTAATAATAGAAATATCATTCAAATTTAACGTATTTTTGCTTAAATTTGTGACATGGGCTAAGAAAGCTTGACATTCGTTTTTCAATAAACGAATAACTTTATGGCTTGATATGACAGTGATTGACTTTAGTGGTTTGGTTGCTTGAATTCGCATAATAGGTTGGTTAGAAATATGAAAGCTAACAACCTTATGAAAACAATCAATTTTTACATGATGAGTAGTTAACCAATCAATCCCTAAAATCACATCAAACGCAAGTATTTTCAAAGAAATAAGGTCGACAGGTAATGTACGAGTGCCGATTTGGATCAAACAAGATTTATAAACAATGGATGTAATGAAGGTTTCTCCCAATGGAGTTTCAATAGATAAGTCAAAGTCTAATTTCTCTGGAGTCAAATTTAAACGTTGAGCGCAAGTAGGAGAAATAAAAGAATGGGTAGAACCGGTATCAAATAAGGTATAGACTTCACTAGAGTTTATGATTAGCTTACCCGTGATCATCTCGTTTGGATTCCTCACTTTTTTTGGAGGTTACGACAAACGCTCTCCTTTGAACTACCGATTTTGTCTTGTCTGGGGCGACTTTTGATGCCTCCATCCCAGCTGGACTTGACTTCGGTGCACGACTAAATCAGGTTAGGTGACCTTCTCTTCCACAATTGTAAAATACTTTGGACTACTGCGTACAGTTTTGACTGATATGTCCCTCCCCTCCGCATTTGTAGCATACGATCGGTGATCGTTCTCCTTCTTTAACAACCGATGCTGGTCCTAACGTCTTTCCATCATTATTGAATCTCCTCTTTTTAAAATTTCCACTCTTATTGTCTTGGCCATGATTACCACCGAAGTGGTTACCATTTCTGGCATTTGATTCCCTGCACGTTTGTTGTCATCGCTTCGATTACTGCTACCACTGGTATTATCATTTTTCCAGCTGCTCTCTCTTGGTTGGGTTGACTCGTTATCGCACTCTAATAACTGAGCCCTATTTACAACATCTGAATATAATCACAGTTTGTGAGAAATTAGATGTTGACGTATTTCGAGTTTCAAACCTCTTAGAAACATCCGCGTCATTCTTTCTTCATTATCAACCAAGTGGGGATATAAATAGGATAACTCAAAGAAACTTAGCTTCGTATCACGCGACACGATCATATTGTTCTACTCCAGCTTGATGAACTCTACCTCTTTCATGTGTCGAATACTTTCGGGAAAGTATTTGTCGTTGAATAGTTCTTCGAACTTCTCCCAAGACATCTTCAGTGCGATAGGTTGAGTATGCTTTACCGATTCCCACCAGTAATCTGTCGTTCTCACAACATAAAGGTGGCAAAGGGAACCTTTTCCTCCTTAGAGCATCCCAAGACATCAAATATCTTGGTGATCTGCTTTATCCACGTCTCCGTCTTAAGTGGTTTTGGCTCTCCAATAAACTTCGGTGGTCCCAGCTCCTTGAACTATTTAGCGGTGACCGTCCGAGAGTTGCAAATGTTTACACCTGCATTTTGAACAGGAGTTGCTCTCGCCTGATGTTGCATGAATTGCATAAAGCCTCTGAACATCTCATCGTTCATCATTTGGTCAGTGTTGTTGTTTTCCTGAGGATTATTGCCTTCCTGATGCACATTATCCTGGGTATTGATCGTTGGTGATTCAACGGTCTCATGTGCTCCATTGCTATTCTCAACGTTCTCGGATGTCATTTTCAAATACTGCCACAAAACAAGGGTTAATTGACATGCAATATATTATCCCTATATTCTGACCTACCAATTAAATAACAAATAAACTTAGGTAGATCATACTAGCGAAGGAATTACCCGCCTCTCCCCTCCTAGTTCTAGTCTCACATCTCAGTCAGGGATCATATCCCTAAGCTTTGATACCAACTGTGATGCCCCTAAAATAGGTATACATCACCTATTCTGAGTCGCAAAATACATGGTACAGAATACAAATACAAACTTAAATATACAACATGAGCTGTGAGTTTTAATATAAATATTGTCTTCTAAACAGTATTCAAACTCAAAATAAGTCCTCATTTAGTATCACACTATTTTATAGAATAGTGAGGACTACTAATGCAATTATTTGAATCGTCACTCCGTTCCCCGACTAGTCCCAACTATATTCTCATTTCCTGAAGAGAATAATGAAAGCAAAGGGTGAGCTCAACTAGCCCAGTAAGAAATATTATGACTAAGATAATGCAGAATAAATTATCGTTAGCCTTCAATAACGTTAAACTGATAAAAATATAATAAACATCAAGTTTAACTGCAGCGGAACAAGCAATCCATTAGAAGAGTCAAGTAGAGCATGATATCTACTATCTTCTATGATTTAAAAAGTTTATCATCAATTTTATCGCTGAGACTCAGCTTAATAATTAATCCACATCATCAAATCATTCCTGCACTACGGCCAAGGATATTCATTTGTATCACGACCACAAATTATCCATGCACTACGGGCTAAGGATATTCGTGTTTTCATCAATGGTCATGATCAAATCAACAACTGTCCATCAATGCACTACGGGCCAATAAAGACTTTTACCACATCATTTGCAATATTACGGTTATGATTATACTGAATAATTCCTGGTCATAATCATACCAATCAATAGTACATCTACGCACGTAAGCCACATATGACCTTTATCACAATATAAGCATGAGGATGATGACAGTGATATAAGAATTCAATTGAAAGAAAACAAATGATAAATTTTTAAATATTTATAATTTAATTTATCCAGAATTCAATAATGTCCAAATTTTCAACATGATACTGCTTTGTGGAGTAAAATTCAAGAATAATATTGTATCAAAAATGATTTGGACCGAAAAGAAATTAATTTTTGTCATGAATAGTACTTTGGGTGAATAGTACCTGAGTGAATAGTAACTCAGTATGAAAAGTACCCCGAATCCTCAGGTGAATAATATTCGAGTGAATAGTAACCGAGTAAATAGTAACCCATGAATAGTACCCCGGGTGAAAATATTGATATTTAATAAGAAAGTTCAGATTAATATTCCAATGAAACGATACTGGATGAAGCACAAAACTCAAGGATATTCCACTAATTTCAGGAATTATAGAAGCACTACTTACCATAATAAGTTTAGATTTATGAATTTGAAAAGAAATAATATACGAAACTGCAAATGGATTTTCACCTGTCATGCGGTAGTCCGCGTAGATAGATTATTTCCACAAAATAATAAAGAATGGAATAACAAAAGATTTCACCATGCATGCGGTAGTCATCGTAGACATGTTATTCCCACAGAATAATAAAGAATGGAATAACAAAAGATATAACCATGCATGCGGTAGTCCGCGTAGACAGGTTATTCCCACGGAATAATAACGAATGGAATAACACAAGATTTCACCATGCATGCGGTAGTCCGCGTAGACAGGTTATTCCCACAGAATAATAAAGAATGAAATAACAACCCTTACGAGTATTGAAATAAAATAACTCTCTTCATGAATACGAAAGAAATAATACCCCTTACCTTAATAGAAAAGTGAATACTGAAGTAAGGTAGTAGTAGAATACTCTTCTTCTTGCTCTCTCTAGAGTTTCTGTGAATTTGTAAAAAATAATGAAGGAATGAGCTTCTATTTATAGGAAAAAGGATTTAATAGTAACTAATTCATGAACGGCCCAGATTAATTCACTTTTCAACAAATGGTCCATATTGATTTACTATTAAAACTTAAAGCAACGGTCCATACTGATTTACTATTAAAACTTTAAACCAGCGATCCATATTGATTTACTATTATAACTTCAACCAACGATCTGAAAAATTAGCACATCTCCTCATGGAATAATAAGCCAAACTTATAACAAATAGCTCATACCAAACTCCTTTATTTATATCAAAAATTGAATAAATATTTACCACAAATCACTTATCTTTAATAAACACATTTTTAATCTATTGACAATTATTCATCATTAATATTATAACTCACAATATTTAACAACCAAATCATTCCCAAGAAAGAGGGGGCTTTTCGATAAGGATTTCTCCCTATTGGCGCGCAATTAGGAGACCAAACCTCTCCTCGACAGAACTTTCTAGACATTGTCAATATTGAATAACTTTGTAGTCTCAATTATTGATTTAGTAATATAAAATTTTATATAGATGGTACTGTGACAATAATTGAATAAAATAATGTGAGATACTATGTTGTAATTACTGTAGCAATAATTGAGTATAACTGAGTGACTTCTCACGTAAGCATCAATAATCAATACCGTGTGCTACTATGCAACCATGCATATTGCTGTTCTTTTACCACCGGGTATTTCAACAGTTTAACGGTAAAATTTTTGCCGTTATTTTTATAAAAAGATAACTCTGTCGTTTTTTAACTCCGACAGTTATTCCATTGTGGGGTCCACCAATGATGGTGTCGTCGTATGAATATTCCCTGTTAAAACGAATAGTCCCCGACCAATCGAATATTTTATAACCACTTGCTTACTTTGCAAAATTTATAAATATTACCCACAACTATAACATTATATCAAAATTTGGGGCACTTTTCCTGTCGGGGTACTATTCACGAGTTACTATTCACCCGATTACTATTCACTCTAGTATTATTCACTCGGGTATTCGGGGCATTTTTCATGTCGGGGTTACTATTCACGGGATACTATTCCCGAAGTACTATTCACTAGAAAAATTTATTTCTTTTCGGTCCAAATTATTTTGATACATGGATATTATTCTTGAATTGTACTCCACAAAGCAGTATCATGTTGACAATTTGGATATTTTTAAACTCTTGATAAATTTAAAGTCTTTAATATTTATCATTGATCTCAGTTGAGTGAATCTTTATATCATTGTCATCATTCTCATATTAATTGTAATAACCCGATATTTTCTATATAAATAAAAAAAAATTTGCGTATAATTTTTTTTTAAGGATGGGGATTTGTACAAGATAATATGTATATGTATTTATGTGGTAAATAAAAATATATTTATTACATGAATATTTATAAATAATTTTATTTTAGAATTTATGATCATTATAAATTATATTTTTTTAATAATTAATTTTATTGTAGAAATGTTTTATTATTTATTTTTGCAAAGGAAATATGATATTATATTATTTAAATAGTATAAGGAATGGTTATTATAGTTATTATAATTATTATTTATTTATATGAATTTTAGCTTGGATTATTAAGTTAAATATTTTAACTTAATTAATACAGCTGTTTATGCAAGGTAAATCAGATATGGAATCCAAACCCTAATTATGGTTTTGGAATAAGGAATGATAATAATATAATATTAATTATATTTTGATTTTTTAGTACTATAAATATGTATCTTTGTATCACGTGAAGCAGATAATGGTTAGTCAATTATATGCTATATATGAAAACCCTAGTTTTATTGTGCTAAACGCTAATTTGAGATCCAAATTAGAGTACATGATTGTTTTATATAACTGTGTTATATTATTTTATGGTTAATTAGGTTAATCATAATTAACATTTGGATTTATTAATTTCTATAAACCTTAATGTTTGAATTGTAAACCCTAATTACTATAATTAGCAAGGTTAATTATATTAGTGTTATTAAACCCTAATATGCATGTATAATTAAAACCCTAAGCTAATTAACAAAACCCTAATTATAAATTTAAAGAAACTAGTTTTGTTTTATTTTAAACCCTAATTGTACAACCTAGAAATTCTTTTGTGCTAAATAACCTTAGGGTTAAACCCTAAGGGTCAAACCCTAAGGGTTTGTATCAAATGACCAATCTAGAAATAAAAATTATATGGAAATGACCAAAAAGCCCTTTTGTGACATTTTTATGTTTGCTTGCAAATCTATACAAGATGAGAGTTGGTGACCAAGTCATACTAACTTCATGTGACTCAAAATGGACAGCACACAACCCTAGCTCAGCCATTCATGCATTTAATTTGTCTATAAATAGATTGAAGGAGAGAGAAAATGCATTTGTTTACTAAAAATTGCACAACACCTAACCAAGACTTCCTCTCACAAAGACCCACGAAATTTGTAAGTTTTATAGTCCCAAAACACAGCCCCACGTCCACCATAAACAAATCAGCAACACAAAATCAAGAATTGGATCATCAAGGTATAAAACCCTAGCTTTAATTTATGTCCAATTTTCTGTTGTTAGATGTTAGTTTTTATTGTTAAAATATGTTGGTTGTAGTCCATTTTGACGATCTGGGTTGCTAAATGTTGGATCCATAACATTTAGAAGCTTCGGATTGGTGTTTTTGAAAAATCGGGAAAAGTTAGATCGTGGTGCGACAACTAATGTCGATGTACGAGATCCTTTCTCGTTTATGATTTATGTTGTTTTTAAGTTTTGATATGTAGCCTGTAATGTTGTCTTTAATCTGCAAAAAGAGTCAGAGGTATTTGATGTCTAGGTTGGTAGTTATTAACGGTCAAATACCGTTGACCGACATTGACCGGTCAAATTCTGGGCAGCCCAGAAAGTTAAAAACTCCGTCTGACAAAGTTTTTCAAGGTCCGAATCTGACAGGTTTAATGTTGTTTGATGTTATTTATTTGGTAACTGATGTATCCGGTTATGTGGACTATAGATCTGGGTCATTATATCTCTTAAAACATCAGTATATTGATCAGGTTAGGTGGTCAAACTAGCCAACTGGAACTGATTTACCATTTCTGGAATTCCTAGAAACGGGAAGAACATGTTTTTCTGACATACTTTGACTGGCCCATATAATCTTGATCCGTTGTTGTTTTAGTTATGTTTTATGATAGATTTACTCTTTGACATGTTGGCTAGATACTGATACTATTAGATCACAAAAAGAACACAAGATTAGCAAGTTGTGGAAGCCCAAAGGGGACAAGTCGAACTGTTCTTCATTTCTGGGTAACCCAGAAAATGAAGAACAGACCTGATAACACTTTTGAAGGAACAAATCTCGTTGGTTATATGTTGTATGAACTTGTTTGTTGTTGAAACTTGTAGTCGTGCATTAGTATTACATTATGTGACCAACACCATGCCTAGAAGCACATCACACACTATTATAATCTTGGTCAAACCATGCAACTTGAAAGCTGGTCTGACAGTGTTCTTGAGCTCAAGAACACCTAAGATGACAGATTTGTGTCGCTATAGGCTATAGCGACGGTTCCTATTTATTTTATTTTCTGTTTTTCTGAAAAAGATTAAAAATTAGAATATAAATTATAAAAATTATTAAAAATACAAAATAAATTATTAAAAATTATTTTAAATTCCGAAAATTAGTTTTTAATTATTTTAAATATATTTCATAAATATTTAATATTTTTGGAATATTAAAAGCATTTAATTTATTTAATTATAATATTAAATAAATTAGTTAAAAATGATTTTAATACTTGAAAAATCATTTAAAATTATATTATGATATAATAAAATATTTTAAGATATTTTAATGACTTTTAATATTTTGTGATAAATTTCATTAATAAATTACTATTAATGATAATTAAGTTATTTACTAAATGAATTAAATAAATTAATTAAAAATGATTTTATTATATTAAAAATCATTTTAAAGATAATAAGCTATTTAAAAATATTTGAAGTTATAAAATATAACTTTTAATATTTAAAGATAAATTTCATTAATTAATTATTATTAATGATATTGAAGTTAATTAATAAATATATTAAATAATTTAGTTTAAAAATTATTTTAATATTATAATAATCATTTTAAATGAAAATAAAGTGTTTAAAGATATTTTATGTTATAAAATATAACTTTTAATATTTAAAGGATAATTTCATTAATAATTTAATATTAATGATTATTAATTTATTATTAATGATATTAAATTTATTTAATAATTATATTAAATAAATAGTTTAAAAATGGTTTGATTACTTTAAAATCATTTAAAAAGGATATAAATGAATTAAAAATATTTTAAGTTATAACTAATGACTTTTAATATTTGGATAAATAAAACATTAATACTTTAATATTAATGATAATTATATAAAAATGATTTTAAATGTTTTAAAAATCATTTAAGGGTAAAATAAATACTTTAAAAGTATTTTAAGTTATTATAAATAACTTTAAAATTTTGGCAATGGTTTCATTAATAGTTTAATTTTAATTAAATGTTAATGATAATGAAATAATTTAATATTTAAATCATTTAATAATGATTCCGATGTTTGAAAAATTCGCGATAAATTATAATACATGTTTAAAAAGTATTACAAGTCATTTAAAAATAATATGACTGATACTAAGTTACAGGATATAGTTTTAGACTCGTTAAATACCCGATAAAGTTGTCGGTACACCGACACATTTCAGAAATTGATCTGGACTTAGATAATGTTATTAGATAATTGATTATTTGTGATTCAATGGTTGTTAAACTTATATGACAGTGTGATTAGGTTATGTCTTTGTTGCAAATAGCAGTACAATATGATATGATATGTTATTCTAATCAAACGAATCATCTATTTAATGATAGGGCTTGATATAAAAGATAACTATAAGTTGTGTAAGCAGCAGACAAGGCAAGTATCTAACCCTTTGCATTTACTTTATACTGATGGACATGCGTAAGATAATATCTAAACTATTCTTTTTAATTGTTCAAATATTTCAAACTTTGTATATATACTTATGCAATGATTACGTATAAGTAAATTATTAAATTATAATTTGTTGTACAAGTTCCTTAATTCTGTTATTGTAGATCAAGAAATATATTCTGTTCGTTAATTTCTAAACATGGTTATACAAGTGTCCTCACCTGGATAATTATTATATTTTATCACATGTTGATACATACTTATAGTTGCTTAGTATGTATACGTTGAATTGAAAGCCGTCTAAGCTATTTGATCCAGCTAGACACCAATTTAAAAATTGTTGTTGAACAAGATAAAACTTTATCCAATCAAATTGTTTTGGTTTGGATTCAAGACTGGTATGAACATCCCAAATATGGGAAATTTTTATGCGCCAAGGCGGACAAAGGATGAACGATAATATCGTTCTAGCAATGTAGTATTGATCAATACAGGGCATAACGGGCTGATCACCCCTCGTGCCCGTAAGTAATGATGATTTACAGATGAAGTTCTGTTTAAACCTTAGCGAAAACTAAAAATAATGTTCATAGTCTGTCAAATGATCATCATTTATAGTCTATATGTAGTTTCAAAAATTTGAAATCGAAATGATAGTTTGTTTAGTATTGATTCAGCTTACTTCATAACTGTTGATTCGTTGTAGAAGTATCGTTCAAAGAAAATATTTAATTCATTTAGCTAAATGTTATTGTTGCTATTACTTGCTGGGCACTCAAATGCTCATCCTTGCTTAATTTAAATGTTTTTCATGACTAAGTATGAACAACCTGAAGGCTCTGCCAAGAACAAAGGGAAAGGGAAGGTCGCTGAATGAAAGATAATGCTATCTTTTGTAATAACTAGACTTTATTAGGATAATGATGATATATATTATGTAATGTAACGAATGTTTGAAGGTTTCGTACTTGGGATTGAAAACTCTGATAATATGTAAATTAAATTTGATTATTCTTATTATTATTAGTATTATTCCGCTCATAGAAATGGTATCTTGAAGCACTGAGTTCGGGTTTCAAGTACCTGAATTTGGGGGCGTCACAGCATGGTATCAGAGCTATAGGGTTAGAAACCTTAGGTGGGATAGACCTTAGGCTATAACCTTAGAACAGAGGGAAACATTGAAAATATAAACAACTCATATAGAGTTTAAAAAGAGATGAATCAGATAAATTCATCGTCAACCCAAATAAAAGAACCTATACAAAATTATTGTTTGTTATGTGTATATATTATATGCTAATCATGATAATTTATGTGTGTTGATGTCAGGTGAAAAAGGATTAGGATACCCTTGGATCGTAAAGAAGGAGTCAATATCAAAGCCAATAGTTGAAATAAAGGCTCAAAGTGAAAGCAACCTCGATGAGGTGGTTATTCTGGAAAATGTCGTACCAGATCCGGAAATGGTAGAACTAACCGATAGTGATTCAGACACTGAAGTTGGAGCTGATCAAACATCAAACGAAGTGCAGAATCTGCGGGACCAGGTTTCCTCTTTGGAATAGTTGTGGGAAATAGAAAAGATGCTAAATAGTCAATTACGGAAAGCATTAATTGAAATAATTGAAGAACATGATAAGCTTAAAATCCAAATTGACCAAATTGGAGCTAAAAACAACAAGTCGAGTGCAACTCCGAACAAGAAGGGAAAAAGAAAGATGAAAGACCGTGATATAAGCAATCCTGATAACAACCAAGGAAAAATTAATCGAAATAAAAAGTGTACAAATTGTGACAAGAAACATGAAGGTGTATGCGAGAAAGGGGAATATGTTTGCTATAATTGCAGACGGAAGGACATTTCTCTCCTCATTGTCCCAATCCAATGCAATGTCCATTTTAATTGTGGAATAGGAGGTCATCAGGCGAAAAATTGTCCAAGGAAAAGGTGTGACAAATAGATAGTATAGGTTATGTTGTGTAGGTGTGTTTAATGTAATATGTGCTTAGTATGTCTGTGTAAGGTTATGTTCTAATGATCAAGTTTGTAAATCCAGACTTTTGTAGTCACAAAGGGATAGCGGTATGTCTTAGGTTATGTAAATTACTAGGAGTGAACGAAAATGAACTTATGTTTGAGTAATGAAACAAGTTTAAAATATTAAACTTATACGATAAGGTTTAGAATGTAAGTTAAATTATGTTTTATTTAATCAGATAATGCCGCCAAGACGTCAAACTAGAAATCAAAGGGCAGAAGAATTTGTCAATAACGTTGGGGGACAACAACCAGATCTAATGCAATAATTTGCAAATATGATAGCTCAGGCAATGCAACAAGGAATTCCAGTCGCAGGGAACCAGCCAGACAACCGCTTGGCAAACTTCAAGGACTTCAAGGCTGCAGGACCGCCCGAATTTAGAGGTACAATTGACCCTATAGAAGCCCAAACATGGGTTAAAGAAATCAAAAAGGCGTTCGTTATAGCTAGGGTAGCTGAGGGGCAAAAGACCGCTTTTGCCACCTACATGATGAATGGTGAGGCAAATTTTTGGTGGGAAGCGAATCAGGCGAGGGCAGGAGCAAGTGTAGTTTCTTGGGAAGGGTTTAAAACTCTATTTTTCCAAAACTATTTTTCATCTAGTATGCATGCTAGGATGGAGGTAAAATTTCTGGAATTGAAGCAGGAAAATATGACGGTGTCAGAATACGCCGCTAAGTTTAATGAGTTGGCTAGGTTTGCTCCGCATCAAGTTGATACGGAGGCTAGGAAAGTTAGAAGGTTTGAGCTGGGATTAAAACCCTGGCTCTACAACAAGGTGGCAGTGTTGCAAATCCCTACATTTGCAGCACTCATGGAGAAAGCGATTATAACTGAGGAGGGGTGTGGGGCCATGAGTCTCTACAACAAGGAAAGAAGGAACAAGGGTAAGGTTGAATGAAATTTGGGAAGGTGGACACAAATAATGGGAATAAGAGTGAAAAGAGGAAGGAAACAACTTTGGGGGTATGCATGTGAAGCGGGAGGGTACAAAGAAGAAGCAAAGCGGTGGTACAATGTGGGAACTGTGGAAAGAACCATTTAGGGAATGTCGAAAGGTAAATTTGTATGTTTTAAGTGTGGGGTGGAGGGTCATATCTCTCCTAACTACCCCAATCCTAGAACTGTTAATGGGTGTTTTCTGTGCGGATCAAAGGAGCATAGGGTGAAGGGCTGTTCGAAAAGGAGGACGGAGGCAGAAAGTGTGAACATGGGGAAAAGCGGTGGAACCTTGGCGATCACAGGACCAACATCATCTAGCAAGCCGACGAAGTCTACTGCAAGGGTCTTCAACATGACAGTCCAGGATACGGCTGCAGCTGGCAATAGGACTCCAGATAATTTTTCGTCTAACCTTTATTCTCTTATACATGATTTTCCTATAGATAATAAATTATTTTATCAAGAAATTTTGAGGGAGGAATTTAAGTTCTTTCAAGAAATCAAATTTCTGTTTAATCAGAAATACAAGCTTTATGTAAAAAGTTAAAGATCAGTTCGATCAATTATGATCGAGGTCTACTTGAAATGACTGTGTATGCTATGTACTCTTATAGGTGTAAGTTTTAAAAGCGGTGATTAGGGACAAAATCTTTATAAGGGAGGTGAATGTAATAACTAGATATTTTCTATATAAATTAAAAAAAATTTGCGTATAATTTTTTTTTAAGGATGAGGATTTGTACAAGATAATGTGTATATGTATTTATGTGGTAAATAAAAATATATTTATTACATGAATATTTATAAATAATTTTATTTTAGAATTTATGATCATTATAAATTATATTTTTTCAATAATTAATTTTATTGTAGAAATGTTTTTATTATTTATTTTTGCAAAGGAAATATGATATTATATTATTTAAATAGTATAAGGAATGGTTATTATAGTTATTATAATTATTATTTATTTATATGAATTTTAGCTTGGATTATTAAGTTAAATATTTTAACTTAATTAATACAAATTATTTATGCAAGGTAAATCAGATATGGAATCCAAACCCTAATTATGGTTTTGGAATAAGGAATGATAATAATATAATATTAATTATATTTTGATTTTTTAGTACTATAAATATGTACTGTATACGTGAACCGATAATGGTTAGTCAATTATGGCGTTATATGACAAACCCTAGTTTTATTGTGCTAAACGCTAATTTGAGATCTAAATTAGAGTACATGATTGTTTTATATAACTGTGTTATATTATTTTATGGTTAATTAGGTTAATCATAATTAACATTTGGATTTATTAATTTCTATAAACCTTAATGTTTGAATTGTAAACCCTAATTACTATAATTAGCAAGGTTAATTATATTAGTGTTATTAAACCCTAATATGCATGTATAATTAAAACCCTAAGCTAATTAACAAAACCCTAATTATAAATTTAAAGAAACTAGTTTTGTTTTATTTTAAACCCTAATTGTACAACCTAGAAATTCTTTTGTGCTAAATAACCTTAGGGTTAAACCCTAAGGGTCAAACCCTAAGGGTTTGTATCAAATGACCAATCTAGAAATAAAAATTATATGGAAATGACCAAAAAGCCCTTTTGTGACATTTTTATGTTTGCTTGCAAATCTATACAAGATGAGAGTTGGATCATCAAGGTATAAAACCCTAGCTTTAATTTATGTCCAATTTTCTGTTGTTAGATGTTAGTTTTTATTGTTAAAATATGTTGGTTGTAGTCCATTTTGACGATCTGGGTTGCTAAATGTTGGATCCATAACATTTAGAAGCTCGGATTGGTGTTTTTGAAAAATCTGGGAAAAGTTAGATCTGTGGTCTGACAACTAATGTCAGTGGCCACAGATCCTTTCTCGTTTATGATTTATGTTGTTTTTAAGTTTTGATATGTAGCCTGTAATGTTGTCTTTAATCTGCAAAAAGAGTCAGAGGTATTTGATGTCTAGGTTGGTAGTTATTAACGGTCAAATACTGCCAATTGACATCGACTCGGCCGGTCAAGGGCAGGCGAAGAAAGTTAAAAACTCCGTCGACAAAGTTTTTCAAGGTCAAGAATCATGATGTGTTTAATGTTGTTTGATGTTATTTATTTGGTAACTGATGTATCCGGTTATGTGGACTATAGATCTGGGTCATTATATCTCTTAAAACATCAGTATATTGATCAGGTTAGGTGGTCAAACTAGCTAATCTGGGCCGATTACGCTTCGGAATTCCTAGAAACGGGAAGAACATGTTTTTCTGACATACTTTGACTGGCCCATATAATCTTGATCCGTTGTTGTTTTAGTTATGTTTTATGATAGATTTACTCTTTGACATGTTGGCTAGATACTGATACTATTAGATCACAAAAAGAACACAAGATTAGCAAGTTGTGGAAGCCCAAAGGGGACAAGTCGAACTGTTCTTCATTTCTGGGTAACCCAGAAAATGAAGAAATGAACTGATCTTTACTTTTGAAGGAACAAATCTCGTTGGTTATATGTTGTATGAACTTGTTTGTTGTTGAAACTTGTAGTCGTGCATTAGTATTACATTATGTGACCAACACCATGTACTGTAAGCACATCACACACTATTATAATCTTGGTCAAACCATGCAACTTGAAAATTTGATGCAGCAAGTGTTCTTGAGCTCAAGAACACCTAAGATGACAGATTTGTGTCATTTATAGGCTATAAATGATTTGTTCTATTTATTTTATTTTACATTTTTCGAAAAAGATTAAAAATTAGAATATAAATTATAAAATTATTAAAAATACAAAATAAATTATTAAAAATTATTTTAAATTAGAAAATTAGTTTTTAATTATTTTAAATATATTTCATAAATATTTAATATTTTGGAATATTAAAAGCATTTAATTTATTTAATTATAATATTAAATAAATTAGTTAAAAATGATTTTAATACTTGAAAAATCATTTAAAATTATATTATGATATAATAAAATATTTTAAGATATTTTAATGACTTTTAATATTTTGTGATAAATTTCATTAATAAATTACTATTAATGATAATTAAGTTATTTACTAAATGAATTAAATAAATTAATTAAAAATGATTTTATTATATTAAAAATCATTTTTAAAGATAATAAGCTATTTAAAAATATTTGAAGTTATAAAATATAACTTTTAATATTTAAAGATAAATTTCATTAATTAATTATTATTAATGATATTGAAGTTAATTAATAAATATATTAAATAATTTAGTTTAAAATTATTTTAATATTATAATAATCATTTTAAATGAAAATAAAGTGTTTAAAGATATTTTATGTTATAAAATATAACTTTTAATATTTAAAGGATAATTTCATTAATAATTTAATATTAATGATTATTAATTTATTATTAATGATATTAAATTTATTTAATAATTATATTAAATAAATAGTTTAAAAATGGTTTGATTACTTTAAAATCATTTAAAAAGGATATAAATGAATTAAAAATATTTTAAGTTATAACTAATGACTTTTAATATTTGGATAAATAAAACATTAATACTTTAATATTAATGATAATTATATAAAATGATTTTAAATGTTTTAAAAATCATTTAATGGTAAAATAAATACTTTAAAAGTATTTTAAGTTATTATAAATAACTTTAAAATTTTGGCAATGGTTTCATTAATAGTTTAATTTTAATTAAATGTTAATGATAATGAAATAATTTAATATTTAAATCATTTAATAATGATTCCGATGTTTGAAAAATTCGCGATAAATTATAATACATGTTTAAAAAGTATTACAAGTCATTTAAAAATAATATGACTGATACTAAGTTACAGGATAGAGTTTTAGACTATAAATAATGCCGATAAAGTTGTTTGCATAATCAGAGCACATTGAGAGTAAATTGATCTGGACTTAGATAATGTTATTAGATAATTGATTATTTGTGATTCAATGGTTGTTAAACTTATATGACAGTGTGATTAGGTTATGTGCTGACTGCAAATAGCAGTACAATATGATATGATATGTTATTCTAATCAAACGAATCATCTATTTAATGATAGGGCTTGATATAAAAGATAACTATAAGTTGTGTAAGCAGCAGACAAGGCAAGTATCTAACCCTTTGCATTTACTTTATGCAATGGACATGCGTAAGATAATATCTAAACTATTCTTTTTAATTGTTCAAATATTTCAAACTTTGTATATACTTATGCAATGATTCTGTATAAGTAAATTATTAAATTATAATTTGTTGTACAAGTTCCTTAATTCTGTTATTGTAGATCAAGAAATATATTCTGTTCGTTAATTTCTAAACATGGTTATACAAGTGTCCTCACCTGGATAATTATTATATTTTATCACATGTTGATACATACTTATAGTTGCTTAGTATGTATACGTTGAATTGAAAGCCGTCTAAGCTATTTGATCCAGCTAGACACCAATTTAAAAATTGTTGTTGAACAAGATAAAACTTTATCCAATCAAATTGTTTTGGTTTGGATTCAAGACTGGTATGAACATCCCAAATATGGGAAATTTTTATGCGCCAAGGCGGACAAAGGATGAACGATAATATCGTTCTAGCAATGTAGTATTGATCAATCTGAGGCATAACGCATTTGATCACCCTCGTGTCGTAAGTAATGATGATTTCTGAGATGAAGTTCTGTTTTAAACCTTAGCGAAAACTAAAAATAATGTTCATAGTCCGTCAAATGATCATCATTTATAGTCTATATGTAGTTCAAAAAATTTGAAATCGAAATGATAGTTTGTTTAGTATTGATTCAAACTTACTTCATAAGCTGTTGATTAGATTTGTAGAAGTATCGTTCAAAGAAAATATTTAATTCATTTAGCTAAATGTTATTGTTAATATTACTTCTTTGGGCACTCAAATGCTCATCCTTGCTTAATTTAAATGTTTTCAGCTAAGTATGAACAACCTGAAGGCTCTGCCAAGAACAAAGGGAAAGGAAGGTCATTGAATGAAAGATAATGCTATCTTTTGTAATAACTAGACTTTATTAGGATAATGATGATATATATTATGTAATGTAACGAATGTTTGAAGGTTTCGTACTTGGGATTGAAAACTCTGATAATATGTAAATTAAATTTGATTATTCTTATTATTATTAGTATTATTCCGCTCATAGAAATGGTATCTTGAAGCACTGAGTTCGGGTTTCAAGTACCTGAATTTGGGGGCGTCACAGCATGGTATCAGAGCTATAGGGTTAGAAACCTTAGGTGGGATAGACCTTAGGCTATAACCTTAGAACAGAGGGAAACATTGAAAATATAAACAACTCATATAGAGTTTAAAAAGAGATGAATCAGATAAATTCATCGTCAACCCAAATAAAAGAACCTATACAAAATTATTGTTTGTTATGTGTATATATTATATGCTAATCATGATAATTTATGTGTGTTGATGTCAGGTGAAAAAGGATTAGGATACCCTTGGATCGTAAAGAAGGAGTCAATATCAAAGCCAATAGTTGAAATAAAGGCTCAAAGTGAAAGCAACCTCGATGAGGTGGTTATTCTGGAAAATGTCGTACCAGATCCGTAAATGGTAGAACTAGCAGATAGTGATTGAGATAATCTGAAGTTGGAGGCGATCAAACATCAAACGAAGTCGAGAATCTCATGGACCGGTTCCTCTTTGGAATAGTTGTGGGAAATAGAAAAGATGCTAAATAGTCAATTACGGAAAGCATTAATTGAAATAATTGAAGAACATGATAAGCTTAAAATCCAAATTGACCAAATTGGAGCTAAAAACAACAAGTCGAGTGCAACTCCGAACAAGAAGGGAAAAAGAAAGATGAAAGACCGTGATATAAGCAATCCTGATAACAACCAAGGAAAAATTAATCGAATAAAAAAGTGTACAAATTGTGACAAGAAACATGAAGGTGTATGCAGAAAGGGGGAATATGTTTGCTATAATTGCGGACAGAAGGGACATTTCTCTCCTCATTGTCCCAATCCAATGCAATGTGTCTGTTTTAATTGTGGAATAGGAGGTCATCAGGCGAAAAATTGTCCAAGGAAAAGGTGTGACAAATAGATAGTATAGGTTATGTTGTGTAGGTGTGTTTAATGTAATATGTGCTTAGTATGTCTGTGTAAGGTTATGTTCTAATGATCAAGTTTGTAAATCCCGACTTTTGTAGTCACAAAGGGATAGCAGTATGTGCTAGGTTATGTAAATTACTAGGACTGAACGAAAATGAACTTATGTTTGAGTAATGAAACAAGTTTAAAATATTAAACTTATACGATAAGGTTTAGAATGTAAGTTAAATTATGTTTTATTTAATCAGATAATGCCGCCAAGACGTCAAACTAGAAATCAAAGGGCAGAAGAATTTGTCAATAACGTTGGGGGACAACAACCAGATCTAATGCAGTAATTTGCAAATATGATAGCTCAGGCAATGCAACAAGGAATTCCAGTCGCAGGGAACCAGCCAGACAACCGCTTGGCAAACTTCAAGGACTTCAAGGCTGCAGGACCGCCCGAATTTAGAGGTACAATTGACCCTATAGAAGCCCAAACATGGGTTAAAGAAATCAAAAAGGCGTTCGTTATAGCTAGGGTGGTGAGGGCAAAAGACCTTTTACACCTACATGATGAATGGTGAGGCAAATTTTTGGTGGGAAGCGAATCAGGCGAGGGCAGGAGCAGGTGTAGTTGCTTGGGAAGGGTTTAAAACTCTATTTTTCCAAAACTATTTTTCATATAGTATGCATGCTAGGATGGAGGTAAAATTTCTGGAATTGAAGCAGGAAAATATGACGGTGTCAGAATACGCCGCTAAGTTTAATGAGTTGGCTAGGTTTGCTCCGCATCAAGTTGATACGGAGGCTAGGAAAGTTAGAAGGTTTGAGCTGGGATTAAAACCCTGGCTCTACAACAAGGTGGCAGTGTTGCAAATCCCTACATTTGCAGCACTCATGGAGAAAGCGATTATAACTGAGGAGGGGTGTGAGGCCATGAGTCTCTACAACAAGGAAAGAAGGAACAAGGGTAAGGTTGAATGAGCTGGGAAGGTGGACACAAATAATGGGAATAAGAGTGAAAAGAGGAAGGAAACAACTTTGGGGGTATGCATGTGAAGCGGGAGGGTACAAAGAAGAAGCGGTTTGGTACAATGTGGGAGCTGTGGAAAGAACCATTTGGGGAATGTCGAAAGGTAAATTTGTATGTTTTAAGTGTGGGCGGGAGGGTCATATCTCTCCCAACTACCCCAATCCTAGAACCATTAATGGGTGTTTTGTGCGGATCAAAGGAGCATAGGGTGAAGAATTTGCTTTCGAAAAGGAGGACGGGAGGCGAGAAAGTGTGAACATGGGGAAAAGCGGTGGAACCTTGGCGATCTGGGACCAACATCATCTAGCAAGCCGACGGAAATCTCTGCAAGGGTCTTCAACATGATAGTCCGAGGATACTACCGGCAATTTGGCAATAGGACTCCAGGTAATTTTTCGTCTAACCTTTATTCTCTTATACATGATTTTCCTATAGATAATAAATTATTTTATCAAGAAATTTTGAGGGAGGAATTTAAGTTCTTTCAAGAAATCAAATTTCTGTTTAATCAGAAATACAAGCTTTATGTAAAAAGTTAAAAGATCGATTCGATCAATTATGATCGAGGTCTACTTTGAAATATTTGTGTATGCTATGTACTCTTATAGGTGTAAGTTTTAAAACGGTGATTCAGGGGACAAAATCTTTATAAGGGAAGGTGAATGTAATAACCCGATATTTTCTATATAAATAAAAAAAAAAATTTGCGTATAATTTTTTTTTAAGGATGAGGATTTGTACAAGATAATGTGTATATGTATTTATGTGGTAAATAAAAATATATTTATTACATGAATATTTATAAATAATTTTATTTTAGAATTTATGATCATTATAAATTATATTTTTTCAATAATTAATTTTATTGTAGAAATGTTTTTATTATTTATTTTTGCAAAGGAAATATGATATTATATTATTTAAATAGTATAAGGAATGGTTATTATAGTTATTATAATTATTATTTATTTATATGAATTTTAGCTTGGATTATTAAGTTAAATATTTTAACTTAATTAATAAAGTCATTTATGCAAGGTAAATCAGATATGGAATCCAAACCCTAATTATGGTTTTGGAATAAGGAATGATAATAATATAATATTAATTATATTTTGATTTTTCAAATGTTATAAATATATATCATATCGTGGACCGATAATGGTTAGTCAATTATGTATGCTATATGACAAAACCCTAGTTTTATTTGTAATAAACGCTAATTTGAGATCCAAATTCAATTGTAGTTTGATTGTTTTATATAATCTGTGGTATATTATTTTATGGTTAATTAGGTTAATCATAATTAACATTTGGATTAATTAATTTCTATAAACCTTAATAAATTTTGAATTGTAAACCCTAATTACTATAATTAGCTATAAAGGTTAATTATATTAGTGTTATTAAACCCTAATATGCATGTATAATTAAAACCCTAAGCTAATTAACAAAACCCTAATTATAAATTTAAAGAAACTAGTTTTGTTTTATTTTAAACCCTAATTGTACAACCTAGAAATTCTTTTGTGCTAAATAACCTTAGGGTTAAACCCTAAAGGTCAAACCCTAAGGGTTTGTATCAAATAAAAATTATATGGAAATGACCAAAAAGCCCTTTTGTGACATTTTTATGTTTGCTTGCAAATCTATACAAGATGAGAGTTGGTGACCAAGTCATACCAACTTCATGTGACTCAAAATGGACAAAGACACCTGACCCTAACTCGCCATTCATGCATTTAATTTGTCTATAAATAGATCAAGGAGAGAGAAAATGCATTTGTTTACTAAAATTGCACAACACCTAACCAAGACTTCCTCTCACAAAGACCCACGAAATTTGTAAGTTTTATAGTCCCAAAACACAGCCCCACGTCCACCATAAACAAATCAGCAACACAAAATCAAGAATTGGATCATCAAGGTATAAAACCCTAGCTTTAATTTATGTCCAATTTTCTGTTGTTAGATGTTAGTTTTTATTGTTAAAATATGTTGGTTGTAGTCCATTTTGACGATCTGGGTTGCTAAATGTTGGATCCATAACATTTAGAAGCTCGGATTGGTGTTTTTGAAAAATCTGGGAAAAGTTAGATCTGTGGTCTGACAACTAATGTCAGTGGCCACAGATCCTTTCTCGTTTATGATTTATGTTGTTTTTAAGTTTTGATATGTAGCTCGTAATGTTGTCTTTAATCTGCAAAAAGAGTCGAGGTATTTGATGTCTAGGTTGGTAGTTATTAGCGGTCAAATCGTTGATTGATCGACATCGACCGGCCAAATTGGGCACCCGTAAAGTTAAAAAACTCCGTCGACAAAGTTTTTCAAGGTCTAGAATCATGGGTTTAATGTTGTTTGATGTTATTTATTTGGTAATCGATGTATCCCGGTTATGTGGACTATAGATCTGGGTCATTATATCTCTTAAAACATCAAGATATTGATCGAAAGTTAGGTGGTCAAACTAGCTCAACTGAATCGATTTCTCTGCTTCGGAATTTCTAGAAGCGGGAAGAACATGTTTTTCTCGACATACTTTGACCGCCCATATAATCTTGATCCGTTGTTTTTTTAGTTATGTTTTATGATAGATTTACTCTTTGACATGTTGGCTGAATCGATACTATTAGATCACAAAAAGAACACAAGATTAGCAAGTTGTGGAAGCCCAAAGGAGAGACAAGATGAATCGTTTCTTCATTTCGGGTAACCCGTAAAATGAAGAAATGAACTGATAACACTTTGAAGGAACAAATCTCGTTGGTTATATGTTGTATGAACTTGTTTGTTGTTGAAACTTGTTGTAGTGCGTGCATTAGTATTACATTATGTGACCAACACCATGCCTGTAAAGCACATCACACACTATTATAATCTTGGTCAAACCATGCGACTTGAAAATTTGATCTCGACGATTGTTCTTGAGCTCAAGAACACCTAAGATGACAGATTTATGTATTATTTATAGGCTATATATAATGACAGTTCTATTTATTTTATTTTACATTTTTACGAGAAAAGATTAAAAAATTAGAATATAAATTATAAAAATTATTAAAAATACAAAATAAATTATTAAAAATTATTTTAAATTAGAAAATTAGTTTTTAATTATTTTAAATATATTTCATAAATATTTAATATTTTTGGAATATTAAAAGCATTTAATTTATTTAATTATAATATTAAATAAATTAGTTAAAAATGATTTTAATACTTGAAAAATCATTTAAAATTATATTATGATATAATAAAATATTTTAAGATATTTTAATGACTTTTAATATTTTGTGATAAATTTCATTAATAAATTACTATTAATGATAATTAAGTTATTTACTAAATGAATTAAATAAATTAATTAAAAATGATTTTATTATATTAAAAATCATTTTAAAGATAATAAGCTATTTAAAAATATTTTAAGTTATAAAATATAACTTTTAATATTTAAAGATAAATTTCATTAATTAATTATTATTAATGATATTGAAGTTAATTAATAAATATATTAAATAATTTAGTTTAAAAATTATTTTAATATTATAATAATCATTTTAAATGAAAATAAAGTGTTTAAAGATATTTTAAGTTATAAAATATAACTTTTAATATTTAAAGGATAATTTCATTAATAATTTAATATTAATGATTATTAATTTATTATTAATGATATTAAATTTATTTAATAATTATATTAAATAAATAGTTTAAAAATGGTTTGATTACTTTAAAAATCATTTAAAAAGGATATAAATGAATTAAAAATATTTTAAGTTATAACTAATGACTTTTAATATTTGGATAAATAAAACATTAATACTTTAATATTAATGATAATTATATAAAAATGATTTTAAATGTTTTAAAAATCATTTAAGGGTAAAATAAATACTTTAAAAGTATTTTAAGTTATTATAAATAACTTTAAAATTTTGGGCAAATGGTTTCATTAATAGTTTAATTTTAATTAAATGTTAATGATAATGAAATAATTTAATATTTAAATCATTTAATAATGATTCGATGTTTGAAAAATTCGCGATAAATTATAATACATGTTTAAAAAGTATTATAAGTCATTTAAAAATAATACGATGATATTTATAGATATTAAGTTACTGTGATAGAGTTTTAGACTCGATAATTACCTCGATAAAGTTGTTTGGTACATCGGACACATTTCGTAAATTGATCCGGACTTAGATAATGTTATTAGATAATTGATTATTTGTGATTCAATGGTTATTAAACTTATAGTAATAATGTGATTAGGTTATGTGTCGATCGCAAATAGCAAAGACAATATGATATGATATGTTATTCTAATCAAACGAATCATCTATTTAATGATAGGGCTTGATATAAAAGATAACTATAAGTTGTGTAAGCAGCAGACAAGGCAAGTATCTAACCCTTTGCATTTACTTTATGCAATGGACATGCGTAAGATAATATCTAAAGTATTCTTTTTAATTGTTCAAATATTTCAAACTTTGTATATACTTATGCAATGATTCTGTATAAGTAAATTATTAAATTATAATTTGTTGTACAAGTTCCTTAATTCTGTTATTGTAGATCAAGAAATATATTCTATTCGTTAATTTCTAAACATGGTTATACAAGTGTCCTCACCTGGATAATTATTATATTTTATCACATGTTGATACATACTTATAGTTGCTTAGTAGTATGTATCGTTGAATTGAAAGCCGCCTAAGCTATTTGATCAAAATTTAGACACCAATTTAAAAATTGTTGTTGAACAAGATAAAACTTTATCCAATCAAATTGTTTTGGTTTGGATTCAAGATCGGTATGAACATCCCAAATATGGGAAATTTTTATGCGCCAAAGGCGACAAAGGATGAACGATAATATCGTTTCTAGCAATGTAGTATTGATCAATACAGGCATAACGGGCCGATCACCCTCGTGTCTGTAAGTAATGTAATGATTTATGAGATGAAGTTCTCATTTAAACCTTAGCGAAAACTAAAATAATGTTCATAGTCCGTCAAATGATCATAATTTATAGTCTATACGTAGTTTCAAAAATTTGAAATCGAAATGATAGTTTGTTTAGTATTGATTCAGCTTACTTCACAACTGTTGATTCGTTGTAGAAGTATCGTTCAAAGAAAACATTTAATTCATTCAGCTAAATGTTATTGTTAATATTACTTGCTGGGCACTCAAATGCTCATCCTTGCTTAATTTAAATGTTTTCAGCTAAGTATGAACAACCTGAAGGCTCTGCCAAGAACAAAGGGAAAGGGAAGGTCGCTGAATGAAAGATAATGCTATCTTTTGTAATAACTAGACTTTATTAGGATAATGATGATATATATTATGTAATGTAACGAATGTTTGAAGGTTTCGTACTTGGGATTGAAAACTCTGATAATATGTAAATTAAATTTGATTATTATATTATTATTATTATTATTATTATTCCATTCATAGAAATGGTATCTTGAAGACTTCGAGTTCGGGTTTCAAGTACACGAATTTGGGGCGCCACAAGATGGTATCGAGCTATAGGTTAGAAACCTTAGGTGGGATAGACCTTTAGGCTATAACCTTAGAACAGAGGGAAACATTGAAAATATAAACAACTCATATAGAGTTTAAAAAGAGATGAATCAGATAAATTCATCGTCAACCCAAATAAAAGAACCTATACAAAATTATTGTTTGTTATGTGTATATATTATATGCTAATCATGATAATTTATGTGTGTTGATGTCAGGTGAAAAAGGATTAGGATACCCTTGGATCGTAAAGAAGGAGTCAATATCAAAGCCAATAGTTGAAATAAAGGCTCAAAGTGAAAGCAACCTCGATGAGGTGGTTATTCTGGAAAATGTCGTACCAGATCCGGAAATGGTAGAACTAACCGATAGTGATTCAGACACTGAAGTTGGAGCTGATCAAACATCAAACGAAGTGCGTAATCTACATGGACCGTGTTTCTCTCTTTGGAATAGTTGTGGGAAATAGAAAAGATGCTAAATAGTCAATTACGGAAAGCATTAATTGAAATAATTGAAGAACATGATAAGCTTAAAATCCAAATTGACCAAATTGGAGCTAAAAACAACAAGTCGAGTGCAACTCCGAACAAGAAGGGAAAAAGAAAGATGAAAGACCGTGATATAAGCAATCCTGATAACAACCAAGGAAAAATTAATCGAATAAAAAAGTGTACAAATTGTGACAAGAAACATGAAGGTGTATGCAGAAAGGGGGAATATGTTTGCTATAATTATGATGGAAGGACATTTCTCCTCATTGTCCCAATCCAATGCAATGTGTCTGTTTTAATTGTGGAATAGGAGGTCATCAGGCGAAAAATTGTCCAAGGAAAAGGTGTAACAAATAGATAGTATAGGTTATGTTGTGTAGGTGTGTTTAATGTAATATGTGCTTAGTATGTCTGTGTAAGGTTATGTTTCAACTTTTGTAATGATCAAGTTTGTAAATCCCGACTTTTGTAGTCACAAAGGGATAGCGGTATGTGTGCTAGGTTATGTAAAATTACTAGGATCGAACGAAAATGAACTTATGTTTGAGTAATGAAACAAGTTTAAAATATTAAACTTATACGATAAGGTTTAGAATGTAAGTTAAATTATGTTTTATTTAATCGAGATAATGCCGCCAAGACGTCAAACTAGAAATCAAAGGCGTAAGAATTTGTCAATAACGTTGGGGACAACAACCAGATCTAATGCAAAGAATTTGCAAATATGATAGCTCAGCAATGCAACAAGGAATTTCAATCATAGGAACCAAATGGACAACCGCTTGGCAAACTTCAAGGACTTCAAGGTCGCAGGACCACCGAATTTAGAGGTACAATTGACCTATAGAAGCCAAAACATGGGTTAAAGAAATCAAAAGGCGTTCGTTAATAGCTAGGGTAGTTGAGGGGCAAAGACCGCCGCCACACCTACACATGATGAATGGTGAGGCAAATTTTTTGGTGGAAGCGAATCAAAGCGAGGGGGGAGGAGTGTGAATTGCTTGGGAAGGGTTTAAAACCCTATTTTTCCAAAATTATTTTTCATATAGTATGCATGCTAGGATGGAGGTAAAATTTCTGGAATTGAAGTAGGAAAATATGACGGTGTCAGAATACGCCGCTAAGTTTAATGAGTTGGCTAGGTTTGCTCCGCATCAAGTTGATACGGAGGCTAGGAAAGTTAGAAGGTTTGAGCTGGGATTAAAACCCTGGCTCTACAACAAGGTGGCAGTGTTGCAAATCCCTACATTTGCAGCACTCATGGAGAAAGCGATTATAACTGAGGAGGGGTGTGAGGCCATGAGTCTCTACAACAAGGAAAGAAGGAACAAGGGTAAGGTTGAATGAGCTGGGAAGGTGGACACAAATAATGGGAATAAGAGTGAAAAGAGGAAGGGAAACAACTTTGGGGGTATGCATGTGAAGCAGGAGGGTACAAAGAAGAAGCAGTTGGTACAATGTGGGAACTGTGGAAAGAACCATTTAGGGGAATGTCTGAAAGGTAAATTTGTATGTTTTAAGTGTGGGCAGGAGGGTCATATCTCTCCCAACTACCCCAATCCTAGAACTGTTAATGGGTGTTTTCTGTGCGGATCAAAGGAGCATAGGGTGAAGGGCTGTTCGAAAAGGAGGACGGAGGCAGAAAGTGTGAACATGGGGAAAAGCGGTGGAACCTTGGCGATCACAGGACCAACATCATCTAGCAAGCCGACGAAGTCTACTGCAAGGGTCTTCAACATGACAGTCCAGGATACGGCTGCAGCTGGCAATAGGACTCTGTGTAATTTTTCAATAACCTTTATTCTCTTATACATGATTTTCCTATAGATAATAAATTATTTTATAAAGAAATTTTGAGGGAGGAATTTAAGTTCTTTCAAGAAATCAAATTTCTGTTTAATCAGAAAGACAAGCTTTATGTAAAAAGTTAAAGATCGATTCGATCAATTATGATCGAGGTCTACTTGAAATGATGTGTGTATGCTTATGTACTCTTATAGGTGTAAGTTTTAAAAAGCGGTGATTCCGGGACAAAATCTTTATAAGGGAGGTGAATGTAATAACCCGATATTTTCTATATAAATAAAAAAAAAAATTTATGTATATTTTTTTTTTAAGGATGAGGATTTGTACAAGATAATGTGTATATGTATTTATGTGGTAAATAAAAATATATTTATTACATGAATATTTATAAATAATTTTATTTTAGAATTTATGATCATTATAAATTATATTTTTTCAATAATTAATTTTATTGTAGAAATGTTTTTATTATTTATTTTTCAAAGGAAATATGATATTATATTATTTAAATAATATAAGGAATGGTTATTATAGTTATTATAATTATTATTTATTTATATGAATTTTAGCTTGGATTATTAAGTTAAATATTTTAACTTAATTAATAAAGCTGTTTATGCAAGGTAAATCAGATATGGAATCCAAACCCTAATTATGGTTTTGGAATAAGGAATGATAATAATATAATATTAATTATATTTTGATTTTTCAAAGGTGCTATAAATATGTACTGTATACGTGGACCGATAATGGTTAGTCAATTATGGCGTATATATGAAAAACCCTAGTTTTATTTGTGCTAAACGCTAATTTAAGATCCAAATTAGAGTTTAATGATTGTTTTATATAATCTGTGGTATATTATTTTTTATGGTTAATTAGGTTAATCATAATTAACATTTGGATTAATTAATTTCTATAAACCTTAAATAATTATAATTTGTAACCCTAATTACCAAAAATAAACCCTAATTGCTATAATTAATAAGGTTAATTATATTAGTGTTATTAAACCCTAATATGCATGTATAATTAAAACCCTAAGCTAATTAACAAAACCCTAATTATAAATTTAAAGAAACTAGTTTTGTTTTATTTTAAACCCTAATTGTAAAACCTAGAAATTCTTTTTTGCTAAATAACCTTAAATAACCTTAGGTTAAACCCTAAAGGTCAAAACCTAAGGGTTTGTATCAAATGACCAATCTAGAAATAAAATTATATGGAAATGACCAAAAAGCCTTTTGTGACATTTTTATGTTTGCTTGCAAATCTATACAAGATGAGAGTTGGTGACCAAGTCATACCAACTTCATGTGACTCAAAATGGACAAAGACACAACCCTAGCTCAAAACCCATTCATGCATTTAATTTGTCTATAAATAGATCAAGGAGAGAGAAAATGCATTTGTTTACTAAAAATTGCACAACACTCAACCAAGACTTCCTCTCACAAAGACCCACTAAATTTGTAAGTTTTATAGTCCCAAAACACAGCCCCACGTCCACCATAAACAAATCAGCAACACAAAATCAAGAATTGGATCATCAAGGTATAAAACCCTAGCTTTAATTTATGTCCAATTTTCTGTTGTTAGATGTTAGTTTTTATTGTTAAAATATGTTGGTTGTAGTCCATTTTGACGATCTGGGTTGCTAAATGTTGGATCCATAACATTTAGAAGCTCGGATTTGTGTTTTTGAAAAATCTGGGAAAAGTTAGATCTGTGGTCTGACAACTAATGTCAGTGGCCACAGATCCTTTCTCGTTTATGATTTATGTTGTTTTTAAGTTTTGATATGTAGCCTGTAATGTTGTCTTTAATCTGCAAAAAGAATCAGGAGGTATTTGATGTCTAGGTTGAGAAGTTATTAACTGGTCAAATATCGTTAATCGTTAAGATCGACGGCCAAAATTCAAAAACCAGTAATAAAGTTAAAAAACTCGTCTCGACAAAGTTTTTCAAGGTCTAGATCTCGATGTGTGTTTAATGTTGTTTGATGTTATTTATTTGGTAAATGATGTATCCTAAGTTATGTGGACTATAGATCCGGGTCATTATATCTCTTAAAACATCAAGATATTGATCGAAGTTAGTGGTCAAACTAGCCAACTGGAACTGATTTACCGTTTTTGGAGATTCCAGAAACGGGAAGAACATGTTTTTCTGACATACTTTGACTGGCCCATATAATCTTGATCTGTTGTTGTTTTAGTTATGTTTTATGATAGATTTACTCTTTGACATGTTGGCTAGATACTGAAACTATTAGATCACAAAAAGAACACAAGATTAGCAAGTTGTGGAAGCCCAAAAGGGAGAAATGAATCGTTCTTCATTTCGGTAACCCGTAAAATGAAGAAATGCACTGACAACACTTTTGAAGGCACAGATCTCGTTGGTTATATGTTGTATGAACTTGTTTGTTGTTGAAACTTGTAGTCGTGCATTAGTATTACATTACGTGACCAACACCATGCCAAGAAAGCACACATCACACACTATTATAATCTTCGTCAAACCACGAACTTGAAAAGTTGAATCGACAGTTGTTCTTGAGCTCAAGAACACCTAAGACGATTAGATTTGTGTTATATAGGCTATAGCTATAGCGATTGCGGTTCCTATTTATTTTTTTTTTTTCATTTTTCCGAAAAAAGATTAAAAATTAGAAAATAAATTATAAAAAAATTAAAAATACAAAATAAATTATTAAAAATTATTTTAAATTCCAAAAATTAGTTTTTAATTATTTTAAATATATTTCATAAATATTTAATATTTTTGGAATATTAAAAGTATTTAATTTATTTAATTATATTATTAAATAAATTAGTTAAAAATGATTTTAATACTTGAAAAATTATTTAAAATTATATTATGATATAATAAAATATTTTAAGTTATTTTTAATGACTTTTAATATTTTGTGATAAATTTTATTAATAAATTAATATTAATGATAATTAAGTTATTTACTAAATGAATTAAATAAATTAATTAAAAATGATTTTATTATATTAAAAATCATTTTAAAAGATAATAAGGTATTTAAAAATATTTTAAGTTATAAAATATAACTTTTAATATTTAAAGATAAATTTTATTAATTAATTATTATTAATGATATTGAAGTTATTTAATAAATATATTAAATAATTTAGTTTAAAAATTATTTTAATATTATAATAATCATTTTAAATGAAAATAAAGTGTTTAAAGATATTTTAAGTTATAAAATATAACTTTTAATATTTAAAGGATAATTTCATTAATAATTTAATATTAATGATTATTAATTTATTATTAATGATATTAAATTTATTTAATAATTATATTAAATAAATAGTTTAAAAATGGTTTTATTACTTTAAAAATCATTTAAAAAGGATATAAATGAATTAAAAATATTTTAAGTTATAACTAATGACTTTTAATATTTTGATAAATAAAACATTAATACTTTAATATTAATGATAATTATATAAAATGATTTTAAATGTTTTAAAAATCATTTAAGGGTAAAATAAATACTTTAAAAGTATTTTAAGTTATTATAAATAACTTTAAAATTTTGGCAATGGTTTCATTAATAGTTTAATTTTAATTAAATGTTAATGATAATGAAATAATTTAATATTTAAATCATTTAATAATGATTCGATGTTTGAAAAATTAGCGATAAATTATAATACATGTTTAAAAAGTATTATAAGTCATTTAAAAAAATAATACGATCGATACTAAGTTATTGTTGGATGTAGTTTTAGACTCGATAAATACCGATAAAGTTGTTAAGACAACCGACACACATTTCGTAAATTGATCCGGACTTAGATAATGTTATTAGATAATTGATTATTTGTGATTCAATGGTTGTTAAACTTATATGACAATGTGATTAGGTTATGTTATGTGTCGATCGCAAATAATAAAGACAATATGATATGATATGTTATTCTAATCAAACTAATCATCTATTTAATGATAGGGCTTGATATAAAAGATAACTCTAAGTTGTGTAAGCAGAAGACAAGATCGTGCAAGTATCTAACCCTTTTTGCATTTACTTTATGCAATGGACATGCGTAAAGATAATATCTAAAGTATTCTTTCAATTGTTCAAATATTTCAAACTTTGTATATACTTATGCAATGATTCTCAGATAAGTAAATTATTAAATTATAATCATTGTACAAGTTCCTTAATTTCATTATTGTAGATCAAGAAATATATTCTGTTCGTTAATTTCTAAACATGGTTATACAAGTGTCCTCACTTGGATAATCATTATATTTTATCACATGTTGATACATACTTATAGTTGCCTAGTATGTATACGTTGAATTGAAAGCCGTCTAAGCTATTTGATCCGGCTAGACACCAATTTAAAAATTGTTGTTGAACAAGATAAAACTTTATCCAATCAAATTGTTTTGGTTTGGATTCAAGACTGGTATGAACATCCCAAATATGGGAAATTTTTATGCGCCCAAGGCATGACAAAGGATGAACGATAATATCGTTTCTAGCAATGTAGTATTGATCAATCACAGGCATATCGGCCGATCACCCCCGTGCCCATAAGTAATGATTTATTATGATGAAGTTCGTTTAAACCTTAGCTAAAAACTAAAAACAATGTTCATAGTCTGTCAAATGATCATCATTTATAGTCTATACGTAGTTTCAAAAATTTGAAATCGAAATGATAGTTTGTTTAGTATTGATTCACCTTACTTCACAACTGTTGATTCGTTGTAGAAGTATCGTTCAAAGAAAACATTTAATTCATTCAACTAAATGTTATTGTTAATATTATCTTTGGCACTCAAATGCTCATCCTTGCTTAATTTAAATGTTTTCAGCTAAGTATGAACAACCTGAAGGCTCTGCCAAGAACAAAGGGAAAGGGAAGGTCGCTGAATGAAAGATAATGCTATCTTTTGTAATAACTAGACTTTATTAGGATAATGATGATATATATTATGTAATGTAACGAATGTTTGAAGGTTTCATACTTGGGATTGAAAACTCTGATTATATGTAAATTAAATTTGATAATCTATATTATTGTTATTATTATTAGTATTATTCCGCTCATAGAAATGGTATCGTGAAGCACTGAGTTCGGGTTTCAAGTACCTGAATTTGGGGGCGTCACATTTATATTGTGTTGAAAGTTATCTTTGGCTTACGTGCAAAGATGGACTGTTGATTATTGGTTTTACAGTTGTATATCTTTGGCTTACGTGCAAAGTTGGACTATTGATTATTGTTTTTACAGTTGTATATCTTTGGCTTACAAGCAAAGATGGACTGTTGATTATTGGTTTTATAGTTGTATATCTTTGGCTTACGGGCAAAGATGGACTGTTGATTATTGATTTTACAGTTGTATATCTTTGGCTTATGTGCATAGATGAACTGTTGATTGGTATGATTATGACCAGGGATCATTCGGTATAATCATGACCCGTAATGTTACAAATGATGTGGTAAGAGTCCTCATTGGCCCGTAGTGCATTGATGGACAGTTGTTTATATGATTATAACCTGGGATTATTCGTTATAATCATGACCATTGTTGAAAATACGAAAATCCTTGGCCCGTAGTGCATGGATAATTCGTGGTTATAATACTAATGAATATCTGTGACCGTAGTGCAGGGATGATTCGATGATGTGAATTATTTATTAAGCTGAGTCTCATCGATAAAATATTGATTATACACTTTTAATTCGTAGAAGATAGTAGAAATCATGCTCTACTTGACTCTTCTAAAATACAGTTGTATGTCTTTGGACTGTAGTGCAAAGATGAATTCTTAATGAATATCTTTGGTCGTAGTGCAAAGATGAATTTATTAGTATGATTATGAACAATAATTGTGATTGGGTATAACCATGATTTTTGATGTTTCAGGTAAAGACATGTGATGAAAATTATCTTCGTCCTGGGTGCGAAGAGGAATTTAGAATCACAATTACGATTATGAGTTATTCACATGATTGTGGACATGAATTGTTGATTGATGTTACATGGATAAAACACTGTTGATGGACTTTTTAACATGGAGAAGATAATAGACCTTATGGTCTATTTGACTCTTCTAATGGATAGCTCGTTCCGCTGCAACTATGGTTGAAAAGTTTTATCATCTACCATATGTTCTAAATATATGATTTATTACTAATGAAGGCTATTGATAATTTAATTATCTTTAGTCATGATATTCTTTACTGGGCTAGTTGTGCTCACCCTTTTTTGCTTCATAATTCCTTTCAAGTAATAAGAGTGTAGCTGGGTCGAGCGGGGGTAACAGGGGAATAGAACTACGGTCTCTAGCTGTGGAGGTTCTCCCTAAACAGTATGGAAATATTTTTATTGAGAACTTTAGAATAGTGTGTTGTATTTTATACATCATTTAGTAGTTATATTTTGTGAATCAAATAAGGTGAGGCAAACCCAACGTTGGAAGGGTGTTTTGCCACTATCATACAAGATGTCTAATGACATGCAACTTCAGGTTATCATAAGATAGGGTTATGTACATTCACTTGCTGAGTATATCTATGAGCACTACCTATATAATCTTGGTGTTTGGTTGAAGTATAATTCTCGATTAGAGACAATGGAGATAATGATATGTCAAAAGAAGACTCACCATTGGAAAGAATATGGTAGTAATATTCTGTGGCCATATTATATCTATCATAACCTAGACACATGGCCTCCCATGTACGAAGGTTTCCTTGAGCACTTTCCGAAGATTTTAATTTCTAAAACATTTATTGACTGCACCTTTATGTAAAGTACCATTGTAAGGTGTTGTGGTCGAGGCACCATGAGAGTTGCATATATTTGTATTAAAACTCACGACTTATGCGTTGTCATTACTACGCATTTGACAGATTCAATAGTTAATATAAATGAAGTTGTATTTGATTTTTATAGTATGATATCCGACGACTCAGAATGGGTCGTGTGGACCTATTTTGGGGGCGTCACACAAACTGTCAAAGAAGACTACGTTCGTAGTGCTGTCAAATGATCGTAGAGTGATCAGTCCTGAAGATATCCATGTCTATGAGATAAGGAGATATGCAAGGCTTCCTTCTAATGCACATGAAGAAAAGGAAATCACTCCTCCCTGAGAAGACAGTACCGATCATGGGGGAGCAGTGAACTGCTAACAAAATAGCAGCACTAAAATATCAAAAATACACTATGAAGCAATATACCAGTTATAGAGTCCCAAAACTTTGTGGATGATGAACCAAATGAAAATTCATAGTCAGTAGGAATGTCTCAAAATGTACTACTGATAACCTTATCAACTAACCAACTCAAAATTGTGGAGCACCTACGATCAAACATCTGATCGTAGTGTAAGAGCAGGAGGACACCACGATTACAGCCAATGCAAATGTCAAAAGTTGGTAGAAGAACTCCCTAGCAGAAAAGGTCAAATGAGATATCAGTGCAATTCACTTCTAAAGTTTTTCATCTGGAAAGTGCCTCAGGGACAAACCTAACCCTTAGTTCACTCTAAGAGGTTGTCCCTTCCTGAGCTACCTTAACCCAGAAGGATTGCTTAGTCAAGTTCATCTCAAGGACCAGAACAGTCAATGATCGTAGAGTGGAGTTTGAAGTAAACTGAACGATCATAGTGCAAACTCAACGATCGTAGAAGCAGACTCGACGATCTCAGTCTGCCCAGAGGATACATTAGCTCATAAGGAGCTCAGAAGAATTGGATACTTGCTCAACTACTCAGATCGTGTGGAGATAAATACGAATACAGTTTGGAAAGACATCTTGCAAACTCACCCCAGAACTTTAGTGCCCAAAATGTCTTGGGGTACATCAGTGGTTAAGCCATGTAACTTCAAAATGAGGATTAGTGTCAAACCATCCACTACAACATCACTCAGAAGAAGATCGTTGAGTCAACAAAGGAAAATGTATAGTCCATAGCTATCTCATCGAGCTACTATACGAACCAAAAAGGTCAACGGTCAATCCATGTCATTGACGCCTATTTTCTTAAAAGAAATATCAAACTGAGAATTTTATGGGGAGTTACAGTTCATTATTGGGCATCGTACAACCAATGACTGGTTGACACATCACAACTTATGCAGGGTCAAAAGGAAATGTCATAAAAATAAATTTAATATCTACAAACAGTTATCGAAGGCTGTCGAACCTCTCTCTCCCTCCTTTTCCTTTTTCCTTTTTCAAACCCTAGAATCATCTTCAAAGCCTAAATCCATCAAACCTCTAGATTCGCCCAAATCACATTCAACTATCTCTCATAAACACTTCCTAAATCAAATACCCATATTCTTCAAATGGCAGATTGGCGAGTAATTAATGGCATTCAACTCGGAACCAAGACATTTGAGAAATCCGAAAAGAAGTTCAGAGATATTCTTGAATTAGTGAAGAAGGCTGGATTCTCAGAATGTCTTGAGGCAAACACTCGAATATATGCTCAACTGGTCGAAGAGTTTACTCAAACGCATCCATGGATTCTGGAACTCTTTCTACCAAGGTCAAAGGTCAGATTCTAAAGCTGAAATCATCTGACATCAATCAATGCTTAGGCCTTCCTGACCTAGAACTGAAAAGCCTTGATGAGATCGACACTAAACAAGCAAATAAGATTATGGTATACAAAAGAAACCCTAGTCTGAAGGACATGAAGAAAAAGGAGTTTCCTAAAGAATTCGAGTTCCTTGCTGAGATAGTGGGCAAATGTATACTATGCAAGGATACTGCACATGACACTGTGATTGATCAACATCTAAAGATTATGTCTGCAACAGTTCTGAATAAACGAATAAACTTTGGAGTTATCTTGCTCGATCAAATCTCTAAGTGGTTGGAAAAGGCTGAAATGAAGAAATCTACAGATAAAGCCCTTATAAAGGTTTTTCATGGAAGACTCTTGAGCATTGTGCTAAAGAAAAAATTGGGAATCAAGATCAAAGATGATGAGGGAGAACCACTAAACTTCCATAAAATCATGTCTCCACATCTATTTGTAAACTGGAAGAAAAATCCCAAGGAAATAGGAGGTTAATAACAACTGGGAGCAGCAACAAGGTCTCTACAAAAAGAAGATAAAGGCAAAGGAGGTAGAAAGCTCTCAATTTGATGACTCTGCACTAGTAGCAGCCACACCAGCAAGGAAGAAGTCCAAAGGTGTGAAGAAAACAGAGGCTCCACCAAGAAGTCTCTCCACTGACAATAAGGAAGCAGAAGAAGAAGGTGTCTCTACTGCAGAAACCCCAAAGAGAAGAAGTAACAGACTACTCCAAGGGCCATCCAAAAAGAAGGCAAAGGTGATAAAGAAGTCTGCCCCAGTTCCCTAAGAAAGTCCATCTAACAAAGAAGAGGACGTGGAGTCAGAATATGGGAATGGAACTGAAAGCCCCAAGATTGAACTCTCAAAGAGCAAATCCAACAATGAGGAAGAAGCTGTATCTATGGAAGAAAGAGCTAACTTTGATGGTGAAAAAGAATGTACAAGCCCTACGGCTAACTCTCAGAGCATCCACTCTGATGATGAAGAAAGGCTGCAAGATGACAAAATTGTATCTCCTATTGCAAATGCCCCAAAATGTTCAGATGATGTTTCCAAAAATGTTGAATCCAGAGAAGAAAGACCTACGCCTAGTGTTTCTAAAGATCAAGGAAGTTTGTCTGATGATACAGAAGCTTCGGATTCTAAAGAAGAGGAGTCTGAAACTCCTATAGCTGAACCCCCAAAGAAAAGATAGAGCAACAGATTGCTTGCCATATCTGTCTAAAAGAAGCAAGGTGAACACTCACCTGTAATCATTGAAGTGAGTGATGATGAATCTGAATCAAAGGAAGAAGATGCTGAAGAAGGTACTAGTGATGAAAATCAGTAAGAATAATTCATTGATGTATCTGATGAAAGAAGTCAGCATGATTCAAGCTCAGAAGGTGAAGAAATGGAGAAAGATGTTAATTATGAAAATAAGGAATCAGAGGGAAGTCTACAAAAGTCTGACTACAGTTCAGAACAGAGAGAAGGTGGAAAAGAATCCATGTCTGAAGAAGAAGAACCATAAGATTTTCATATTCCCCACTTTGTTCATCACAAAAGAAGAATTGTAGTGGAAGTTGATGAAGAACCATTAGAGGTTCTTCCTGGTAGATGGATTAATCATGGAAATGAAAGGTTAAATGTGGTAATGATGACCTCAAAAAACTTGCTCAACAATCGTAGAGCCATGAAGCTGGACACTTCAACTGTGATATATGAGGCAGAAGCTAAGAATCATGCCATAAAATGGTTTTACTCTCATATGCCATGGGTAAAGGCGTCCCTAACTAAAGACAACAACTATCTCACATGGGTCTTCTCTCACCTTCCCAACATAGAGTTGGTGGCACATAACTTCCTGAGGGTGAAGAGATTTGCAACCATGATGATCAAAAACTAGCCTCACTACAAAGTCTACCGACATGCTCCAATCTGCAATCATCGTGAATTTCCTCTTTAAATCCTTCCTCTAATGCTCTTGCTCAAATTCCGTCTTCAAATTTTTAATTGATTGTTAGATCCCATCTCTCTCGTTGTTTTTCTTGTTAATCACCAGCCTAAGACACATAATCAGACCATAATTCGACGTCCAATGGAGTTCCACACCATGCCAACCACTATCCTTCACGCTTCTATAATATTACAATTAGAACAGACCCTGCTTTTTTCCGTACCCTACCGGCAGGATTTTTCCTTCATTAATAGCCGCTCCGTGGCGGGCAAAGGCTTAATCTTTCGATCAAGTACCCCGCTCGACGGGTTTTAGCTTTATGATATCCACCCCGGCGGGGATCCATTCTACAGATGGTCCAATTTTAGCTCTTTTTATTGCCCACTTTAGCCATGAATCCACTGTTTAAGTCCAAATGCTATGCCACCATACCTAAACATAAAAATAACACTAAACAAGTAAAATGAAACACAAACATGACAAAGCAACACAGTTTAAGCTTGAATTAGAGGCCAATTCGTAGGTATAAAACCCACTCATTAGGTCCCTTCATAAATCTATATTTATGAGAACTAAAGTCGGTATCCAATACCCAAGTAGAATCTTGACTTATAAAAAGATTAATTTCAATCATGAACAAAATTATTTTGTAACCGAAACTTCACTAAGCTTCTTTGGTTGGCCTCTACAAGATGCTTCTCGCAGTTTCTATTCCAGTGTCCAGGCTTATTGCAATGGAAGCAAACGCCTTTACTATTTATATCAGTTTTTGTTCTTATTATCATTTGTTTTTGCCTTTCTATTTACCTTCTTTGAATCGTTCTTCTTTTCACAATATCCTTTGGCCCTTTCCAGTAAGACTTGGTGTTTCTTGGTTGGAAAATGACTCTCAACTATTTTTCAACATGTTAAGCAAATCAGCGAAGCTAATAACTAGCTTGTTCATATGAAAAATTTACAACAATTGTGAAAGGAGTCCGGGAGTGAGTGAAAGATCTAATCTTGGCTCAACTCTCCATCTATGACAAAACATGTTGTCCTAATTGTTCAATCAAATTGATCATGTTTAGGATATGTGTCTATACTGTAGTGTCGTTGGTCATTCTAGATCGAAAGAGCTCCTTAGATATCTGATATCTATTAGTCCTACTTTCCTCACCATCAACTACTTGACGTGCAGGAGTATAGTAGGGGCATCCATAGTTTCATGCTGACGCTAAAGCTCGTTACTCATGGATGTGAGCATGATGTATTGAGCCAACTTTGCATTATCTTACCACTTTATAAAAGAATCAATGTCTTCCTCAGAGGCATTGTCTACAACCATTGCATGGATATACGTATTAAGGACATAAGATAGCTGTCAGGAATAAGCATGTGAGTGATATTCCTATTTATATATGATTTGATTATGATATATATGAATGAATATGCAAGTATGCTTGCATCAAGAAAAGTTTTAAAGTCCTTTGATAGATAATAGGAAAATATGTACACGGACTTAAAATGAATTGATCAAATGTGTTAGGTTGATCCTACATAAGCAAAACAGCTTTGTAAAGTCCTTAAAAAAATGATGTACAAGGACTATAAATATAGAAAGATCAAGCTTGTTAGGTTGATCTTATAATGTAATAGATAGGCTTGTCTGATCATTGAGCACTGCACCAGAAATCGTAGTTTGCCAGGAGAATCAAGGAAAACTTGAGAACTATCAAGGCAGAATCATAGTCTGCAAGATAGTAGATGTCGAAGTTCCTAGACTGCCAGGAGAGACGAGGAAGGATCATAGTGTGTCAAGAAGAACTTCCTCGGAGTCGTAGTCTGCTGAGAAAGTCATGCTCAGAATCATAGAGACAGCCTGTCTACGAGCTGACCAAGCATCTGCCGAAGCCAAGTCAAGAATCGTAGACTACACTCGGAGTCGTAGAGTCTACTTATCATATCAGAGGCAGAGATCATAGTAGAGCAAGATCAGATGAAGACAACAAGCATAACAATAGAAATTGTAGAGTGTCAAGATCTGATCTCGGAGTCGTAGTGTCTGTACAGCCGAAGCTGAATCGTAGAGTGCAGAACTAAGGCCTCAACATATGTACTCACAACGCCAAGGCAGAATCGTAGAGCAAGCATGATAAGTGGATTTTATATCCATGAATCGATGTCCATTTCAAGCTTAATTCGTTGTTACTCTCGTGTTTTCATGTTCGTTTTTACTCGTTTCATGTTCTTTTATGTGCAAGGTGGTTGTTGTGGCAAGTAGTGAAGAAAGGAGATCATTTGGAGCAAAATTGGAAGAAAACTTTAAATGAGCAAAGTCAGTTGACAGTGGACTTGCCCGTCGGGGTGGGCCTGTTGTACCTATAGACCCCCGCCAAGGCGGGGGGTCGCAAAATCGGGAGTCTTGTTGCATTTGGAACTCGGCTGGAACATGGATTGTTATGACTTTGTGTAGCACGTGGACTTTAGTGACAGAGGGACTTCGGCTAGAACACAAGGGGATATATATATTGCACTACAAACAACGAATTAAGCATCACGGAAGGCAAAGTACAGAGGTTAATTTTAGTTTTTTATAACAAACTTTGGAGGAGTATTTTGAAGGGATTTTCGTGACGATTGCAGATTAAGGCTACGAGAAGGGTGTCTTGCACTATTCTTCATTTTAGTTCTATATTTGTAATTGAAAGGATGTTTCTTTTAAATTATTCAATTTTTATTTCATTCATTATGAACTAATTCACTTTTTAGGCTTATAATGGATCCTTAAGTGTAACGATGATTGTGTAACTTTGACTTCCAGTTCAATAAGTTATTTCCTGGTATTATCTATATTAATTTGAGCCTAAATTTATGAATTGCCTGATCAACGATTCGTTGTGGACTTGTATGAACTCGAGAGATGAAATACGAGTCTAGACTTAGTTAATATAGCATGTGTTCTTGAATTTTGTGAATAACAGAATCTTGATGAATGTTAAGGTAGAGATAGGCTTTCCATTGCATGTAATCGGATAGAGAACTTATCTTAAACCTTCTTTAATTTTAATTCACATAGAGATATAGTGAGTTAGTTGATTAAGGTGTTTAACTTGTTTCTATCTAAATTGTGGATTTAAGTTAATACGATATTAGTGCATCGAGATGTGGCTAGTACTACATTTGTGTTCTTGGTTAATAAACTGGGATATTGAGTTGAATTGGAATCAAGGTGTAAAAATCAGAGTAAAACTTAGGGTGAAATCATAAGTCTAATTCTCCATTATTTGTTTGAAATTCTAGATTTTGATATTTGTGATTGTTTTGGGATAGTTTATTTATTTATTAATTTAGTTTCTATAATTTTAAATCATTGAATTGAATAGTTTAATAGAATTAGGAATAATAGGAAATTGGTAATTGTGAAGTTAAATTTCTTACTAATTTGTCTCCGTGGGAACGATACTCTATTCATTACTATATTACTTGTTGACCACGTATACTTGCGTGTTTTGCGTATATAGATTTTACCCAACAAAACACGATTCTCAACAAATGAGCACTCCCAGAATATCCAAAGTGTGAAGCCTCTGGTCTAAGCTGCAGAGATACATCCCACCTAAAGAAGAACCAGAGAGCACTCAACGAATGGCATGCAAGCTAACAGAAGATCTAAGCGCCAACCAAATCAACATTCAGATTGAGTTGTGAAGCCATTCAAGATGAAGTCTTCCACAAGTAGATCAGAAGAAGACTTCAGTAAGTATCTAAGGAAAGTCAACAAATGCAGTAGCTGTCAAGTGAATAGAAGACAACGATCTTGGGATTAACTAGGATCGTAGTGTTTACCAAACAAAGAAGGAACTGATGAAGTGTACACTGAGATATTGGTCAGCTTCTGAAGATCAAGGCTACCGTGATTAAGCATTAGGTCAATCCATTGATGATAAGTGAATGGGAGATCATAAGGAGAAAGCGAGCTGGACACACCAAAAATATGAAGTATCTTGCTCTTCAGAAGGGACCAGAACAAGGAGTTAAGCCATAAGTATCTGAGAAAAGTTGAGGAAAATAGAAGTATTGAAGCACTGCACAAAAGAAGGAAGAGGTGTTCTACATTGAAGATCCAATCAACACTCTTCAGGATTATAGTTTTGTCTCTACCTGTAAATGAACACACATTCAATAAGACACTACGATCAGGTCCAAGAAGATATGCATCAGGATCGTAGAGTTCAGTCGTCTGAAGTTTGAAGCATTGGCAATGGTTCAATCTGAAGATTGATATTCGAACAGAGCTTATTGAGAGCATCGATGCAAAAAGGACAACCTCTGATCGAGAAATCAGAAGGAGGAAATAAATTCGACTACCTGCTCGAGACATCAAAGTGACATCTCTAACAGGGTAGGTGAAACAGTAGACTGCAGTGTCAGAAAGTCATAAAGGAGATGTCATGTCACATCTGCAGTCTACACCAAATAACTCGAGATCTGCGAAGCAAATCAAATAGCTTTCAACGGCTATATGCCAACGGGAAGATTGGGAAGGAGTATAAATAAGCCAAAGCTTCAACGATCAAAAGTTGCTAATAATTGCTAAGTTGCAGAATCATTGAGTTGTTGGAATGCTATAGTGTTGACTCTACGAGTTCCACCAGAGCTTTACATGAACAAGTCTCAGTGATAGTGAGACTATGAAGGTAGAAGTGAAGCAGCCTTGAAGAAGGACTTGAACAGACTAAAGCTTCACTCAACAAAGATGAGAATGCCACTAAAGATGGCAGCTAAGCTGAGAGCCGAGAAAGACAAGAAGATAGCATTCAGAAGAGCGGCAGAGCATAAAAAAGATTCAGAGAGCCACTCTATGAATCACCATGAACCTAAAGATGAAACAGAACAAGTGCAGAACCATGTCTTCCAACAAGTAAAGAAGGGTTCAGGAAATGGTGATGGTGCACAGTTGACATCATATGAAGATGAGCAGAATAGAATGAAGATCAGATGCACCAAAGAAGAAGTAGTCCAAACTAAAAGAAAAATGCCATGAGGACTACGCCAAGCTGCTAATTACATAAGATGTTCAAGCTTAAAGACATCTTAGCAGCTAAGCACCAGCAACATCAACATCAACAACAACAAGAAGCCAGGGCCTGAGGGGTCCTTGTCCGGAGGGACTAAATGAAGTTCTAAGCCTGCTGGGCTTGAAGAGTTCCTAGGGAACTAGAGAAGTTCCAAGGCTGCTGGCCTTGATGAGTTCTTAGTGAACAAAAGTTCCAATGCTGCTGGCCTTGAAGGAATCTTAGTGATTCAGGGTGTTGTCCTTCCTTAGTGGAAATCCTGCAAGTTGAAAGCAGAAGATTGGATTAGGAGCTTGAGTCTTTGAACCACTTAAAATCCCTTGTGTCTTTTACTTTATGTCATTTATATTATGCACTTAACTGCTATAACTGCTATGTATGTATTAACTGCTTACCACTGAACTAACTTTAAGAACAATGTACTTATGATTATGAATTTATCAATGAAGGGGATCTTTTACTTATTCCTCTATGCTTGAAAAGATTCTTATGTTTGTCATATGCTAAATTATTAGCAATACAAAATAAACGAGAAAAGTATTTGAAATTAAAAGGATGTATTCAACCCCCCCTTCTAGATCTATTGTGTGCCTACTGGGAACTAACAATAGCTTTTCAACCATGAGAACTATTCTCAAATTCTTTTACCAATCCGTTTAATTCGGTAAAATAACTCTTTAGCCGTGATAACTATTCTCAAATTCCTTTACCAATCTGTTTAATTCGGTCTAGTTAATTAACATCTAATATGTTTCATAGTGATAAGAATTTGTAATTTAACAACATTATATCATACATTCTTTTATTAATTACCAAAATAATTTAGGTCTTGTTTTAAATTGGTATCTCCCACTATTTTCATCAAACTATATTACCCTCACTTATATAGTTCGGTAAAATCTAATTAAAGATTTTCTAGTGAGAATAAGGATCTCATTTCAAATGTATATAGCCTTGTGGTGACACAACCAACTATATATAAATAAATAGGTAGACAACTCTGGTTAATTACATCATCATGTAACTCCTTTTATTTTGCCTCTTAGATTATTTTGATCAAGTGGTGGCACATCCGAATCAAAATTATCTAAGTTAAGTCCAACCTAGCACTTTCATATATTCAAAAAAGAAAAATATTGTCCTTGTGGTGACACAACAAAACAACATTGTTCAATTTTTTTATAAGCATCAAATGTGATAAAATTAACATCTCAAAAAATTAAGATAAGCCTTGTGGTGACACAACAAACTTATAATAATTAATAGATACTCTATTATTTTTTATCTTGCTAGAAGGCGACGTTCGATATTCTAAATATCTTTGAACGCTTAGGACTTAATATAAAATCTTTGAGGGGTTTGTTATGAATTTGTCTCATCTTGTTCAGCGCGCATGCACATATATATATATAAAATATGCATCATATTAATTAACATGCGAAGCAAGTTTACATATATATATATATATATATATATATATATATATATATATATATATATATATATATATATATATATATATATAGTATAAGAATGCATATATAGAATACTATATTCTACTTGAATTGATTATGGACTTTATTCTAGTTTGGTTCACTAGACCCACCAAGTGAACCAAAAGGTCAAATCTATGGTGTAAGAATTAAATTTAAATATAACTATTACATTTAAACCCGGGCTCCATTACAAACAGGTCTTCAAAACGCTCCTTGATCCTTGATCTCCAATTCTTCAAAATTAATTTTAACTATTCTTATTATAAAACTATTTAAAATAAATAGAAACCTTGATCAGCAGTCAAAGAGAAGTACATAGGAGGAAGAAAAAAAAATTTACATGAAGAAAAATTAGAGAAGACTAGGTATGCAGACCCCATTTAATAAAACTTATACATTCAGTCATCCAACTAAAATAAATTTCAATCACATTGGTCAATAGTTTATAATCAATCCCATTTATTATCATACATATAACCATATGCATCAATAAATAACATTCATGTCATGAATAATAACCATTCAATATATACATTGATATCGATTTAATGGGCAATTTTAATTAGCATAAAATCCAATTTTGAAACAAAATAAACTCTTTTATTTTTAATCAAAATCATAATAAATTTCTTTATTTTATTTTATCCAATTTTGAATAAAAATAAACTCCTTTATTTTTAATCAAATTTCCAATCAAAATAAACTCTTTTATTTTAATTAACAAGGAATCTAATTTCAAGTACAAAATAAACTCCTTTGTTTTTAACTTAAAATTGCTGGAAAAATAAAATATATTGAATCCTATTCTTTATTAAAATTAAACACCTTTAATTTTAGGAAACATGGAATCTTATTCCATATGTGAATAAACTCCTTTACTCTAGGAAACATGGAATTTAATTCTATATGTGAATAAACTCTTTTATTCAAACAAATATGGAATCCAACTCTAAGTTAATATAAAGCCTTTTAGAATAAACTCTTTTATTCAAAAAAACGTGGAATCTAATTCCAATTAAAATAAAACTTTTGAATAAACTCTTTTATTCAAACAAACGTGAAATCCAATTTCAAGTTATTATAAAACTTTTGAATAAACTCTTTTATTCAAACAAACGTGGATTCCAATTCCAATTAAAATAAACAACTTTATTTTAATCCAATTCCAAATCAAAATAAACTTTATTATTTTTAATTTAGAATTACTGAAAAAACATTTAATTTAATTTTAATTAAAATAAACCTTTTATCTTAATAAAAATAAAAATAAAATATATATACATGTTTCTGTAAAATGGCGCTGCAACGCCGCTAGTGAACTAGCATCAGGCGTTGTTGCACCAATATCCATAATCTATTTTTTTAATTCGCGAATTGTGCAGTTTTTCTCCAAAAACATGATTTATACCAATAATTATGCCAAAAAACTTATTCTAATCACATATCAACATACATATCGAATCTGAACAATTAATAATTCACATAAATGTTTGGCTCTGATGCCACTGTTACGTTTGTATGATTCATGGATGCAATTAAATTGCACAAAATAGCAGAAACGTGGAAAATCAGATTTTAAAAATTTTACAAACCATATACTCGGATCATCCTTTATGCACAGTTATTAATTAAACGAAAAGATGAAGAACAATAATTATACCCTTGAAGAGTCGAGCTTCCTTAGGTACTAGTTCACCTCCAAATCCTTTTCGCATTCAACTTGAATCCACCGGGTTTGAGTATTTCCTTTGATCAACGTTAGCCATCCAAGTGTTTGGCCTCTAAAGGTGATCCACCAAGGAAGAAGAAAAATTCAAGAAGGAGGGTGGTTGACTAAACCCTACTTTTCTATCTCTGTAGAAAATGAGTGTACTCTCTAACAATTGGAATCACGTCTACTTGATATCTGATATACGACTCCTCTTATAAAGATATTAGTTAACCTTTTTAATATTATTAAAATAAGGTATTATTTAATTAATTAAACTCCTTTAATTAATTAGGCTCCCTAATCTTATTAGGGATAATTAATTAAACTCTTTTTATTAATTTGTCTCCTAATCTTATGAGAGTACTTATATTAAATTAATTCCCAAACTCCTTTAGAAATTAAAATAATAATAATTGTAATGATATTAATAAGACTCCTATTATTAATTTATATTTAATATTTCCAAAATATTAAATAATAAATTTTAAGCTATTTGATTTACCATATCACCATAGATTAAATTAAATATACTTAACATATTATTACGATTATACCATTAACTTCTTAAATAATTATTCTTCCTTTTATGGTGTGACCCTTTAGGTTCTCCATATTAAATCGGTTGTGAAAAATTAATTAGAACAATTCTAATCTTATTTAAATAAATAAAGTAAACTATTAATTTATTTAAATAAATAATATTTATTCTACAATAGGGATAAGCCTCCCCAATTAATAAATCGAGATTTTTATTTGTCCCTTTTAATTTACTTGTTCTTTGGTGTTCTCATGTTAGGTGAGATTTGTTTGAAAAATAAGTAAAAATGTCAAGATATGTATCATGTCGACGAGGGATTGTTAAGAGTCGTCAGTTGGTTTTTTATATGGTTGTACCAACACAACCGAGAAAAGGTTTGTACATTAACCCAGTGATGTGACACTGCTAAACGGGTCGGTGAAATAGAGATTCATTAGGGTCCGAGGGCTTGATTATGCGGAGGGAAAGTGTTAGGCACCCCCTGACATCCGTGTTACCACGGTGACCACCACTTTTCAAGAAACTGTTATATGAATGTGTGTGTGTGTGGGTCAATGTACTGTTTATATGGAAGTAATGCGACGCCTCGTTCACACATATATACACAGGGTTTGAATTTATGTAAAAATTTTAGTTTTAAACAAGATATGGCAGTGATGTTTTATAAGAAAAAGGTTTTTCAAACCCTTGTGCTCAATAGTAATTGATACCTTTTACACTTCTATTTTTATTAAGTATTCGACCTAATTGCTTTTAATTTTCGAGATGCGAAGCATCTTCGAGAAAATAATGTACAAAGCAGTGCCAAACTCCTCGTGGGCATGAAAACCATCTGAGAAAATCCAAACACCGTGAATAAATTTACAAGCTGCTTACAGCTGAAAATGTCCATCACGGGAACCGAATCTAGATCTAGTAGACTGAATCTGTGATCACATGATTTCTAGGCTCACATGATGCCGCAATTGATATAAAAGTAGTAAGTAGGTATATATATAAAAGTCAGAAAATATATATATATATATATATATATATATATATATATATATATATATATATATATCTGACATGATCAACCACCATGAAGCACCTCTATGGGGATCGAAAATGTAAATAAAGTTGTAAAAGCTATCAACCACCACGTAAATAAACTCAAAGGGACGAAAAAGTAAAATATATATATATATATATATATATATATATATATAAATATTAAAGCAAATAAACGCACCAGACGTAAGTCTAGGCTCATCGAACAGAGGTCGACACACAGTTCATATATATATATATATATATATACGAAAACAAATAACCACTCCAGACATAAGTCTAGGCTCAATCGAGGTATAACTTGATAATGTTAGTCCATATATATATATATATATATATATATATAAAACTGAAATGAAACCACGGACCGAAGTCCGGGCATACACACGCAACACGACTCTCAACGTGTAGAATAGTGTGTGCAAAGATGAAGAGAAAGGCTTTAAAGTGTGTAAAAAGGCTTACAGTGGGCTGCCAAAGAAGACTTCTATAACTTTAAGTGGATGAACATTCGGCTCCTGCCGGTACAAAAAGTAGCTATATATGAGCTCACAAGTGTTTAAAATGAGAAATCACTCAGTTTAGGGTGTGTACAGAGCAAATTTGATAGGGCTTCCTCGCCTTTTTCTCCTTACAAATGGCCACCCCAAGCCCTCTATTTATAGAGGGGTAGCCGCAGATGTACCTGCGGTAGCCTGGGGTGCCCCGGGCTTCGCGGGTCCCGCCATCTCGAAGTACGTGCATACATACAGTATGATGTCCGCTCGAACTTTCAGAATTGCAATCCGGGCATCCGACTGAGGTATGTAAGACCTATTTCGGACCGCTGTTGTCGAGAGTTATGCAATGGCATGAGATTAGAGGTTGTACAAAGTCAGGAAGATGGGACCATGCCCTCCAGTCTTCAAGCTTCAAATTCTATCCGTTGCCCTGCTTAATAGTCACTCGGGATTGGACCTCCTTGGTTCTTGTGGGACATTGTTATGTAGAAATGTATGTATGAAATGTTGAGACGGTACGATGTGGCATCAAGGTGGAAAGATGACGACTTTGCCCCTCACCAAGGTTGTCTCCGGTTTGGGCTGATAAAGTAGACGTTACTCACGGTTATCTCTACGATTGGACTGCTGCAAGTGTTGAAGGTCCTTAGTGTCATCTCTGAGGTGTGCCTGTCTTCCCGGTGTTATCTTCGGGTCTTGTACTGAGTGCCTCGATGTGAGTGCCAAGGTTGAAGCTGACTGCATGCATTTGAAACAAGCATTTCTGGGGTTATCTCCGTAACTGCAACTGCACTCCTTGGGGATATCTCCAAGGTTGGTAACTGCTACTCCCAGTGTTGGGACTGAGACTGCATATCTCGGGGTTATCTCCGAGATGAATCGGCCTTCTCCAGTGGAATTTTCGGTAAAGGGGCTTGAGATAGGCTTCTAGTCAACCGATTAAGACTACTACTTCTTTCTAGTAGGCATTAGAGCGATGGACTGAGTCTTGAGAGGAAGCAAGTGAAAGTTACTACACGAGGAAGTCAAGGAATTTTCTTCTTTGCTTGTTTTTTTGTTGTGGTTTGCTTTTGTTGTTTTTTCTCCCTTTCGTTCTTTTCTTATGAGGTCGTGTACAACAACCTTAACAAGCACAAGCTTTGGTGGGCCTACCTCCATCCCTAGAGGAGCCGTATGTAAAGGCCGAGTGCCACGAATGAATAAAAATTGATGCGAGAGGGAATCAATGATTCTTATTCAATCGAGTTGAAGCTAGCAAGATGTCGATTACACACACACCGGAGGTTATTTTCAGATTTGGCGAGCATCTGGAATAACTAGTGAATTACAACTCTATTGTACTGGAATTGGTGCATTGATCTTTGTAGCATTAATGCTTTTTGTTTGGAACTGCATTCCTCAGGGTTATCTCCGAGGTTGGAACTGATGCTCCCGGTGTGCGTTCCGAAGTTGAGACTGAACTTTCGGTAGTATCCAATTTGGATATGAAGCTGTCTTTCCGGGTTATTTCGAAGACAAATCGCCCCTCTGTAATGTCGATGAATGAGTGTGTGAGAAAATTTTGAGTGTCTACAGATGCCCCTCTTTATCATATATTCATGCAATGCAATGGCATGAAGAGGATAAAGAATCCTAGACACTTGAAATGCAACAAGATAAACACGATGCTATGTGTAGCAACATGATGCAAATGCATGATGCAGGTGTGTTGGGTGGTTCTCCAACATGGTGGGATGATTGCCAACTCCATGTCGCTTCTGCCGGGGACTGGCAATCAATGAGGAGATTGGACGTGTGATCCAAATATTTCAGGATGTTGATGTTGGGGTTATCACGTAGGGGTGTCGCAGGTACACCTACAATAGCCGCAGGTGGATCTGCGGCCAGCCGTGGCTACTAAATGCCTGTAGGTTGCTTTTATAAGTCATTTTCAAGTTACGTCGTGAAGGAAATCCGAGAGTTCTTCTTCAGATCTACTGAGTTCGGGCAACTTTTTGCAAATTCTGTCACCGTACAAGTGTTCTACATTGTCCTGGTAACGTATGCATGTCTTCTTTTTCAGTATTAAACCATGCTGAACATAATGATGTGAAAAAAATTGACTTTTTGAGACAATCAAATTGGCACCTTTTTCTACTATTTCTTATCCTATTTGAGGACAAATGAGCAAAAGGTAAAAATGAAAAGTAATCCTGGTAATTAAGCTACCCTTATGGATTGATGACTTTAACTTTTTAATGCATATAATATGTATATGACTGTGGGCAGGTGTGCTATTGAATGGCCACCTAGTCATGCCTATTTGCATGTGGATTGTCTTATTTACAAAGGGGACTATGGCAAAATTTTCCAAAATATAGGCATTGGGTAGTCATGCATTTTTAACTCTACTGTAGACGTATGTTAAAGTAATGCATGCATGCATGTAGTCATCAGATGCATTTTGAAAAGACATCTCCAGGTTAGAAATTACTACATCCTTTCTGAGGTGATTTGGAGACTTTTGTCCAGATAATATGGATCCAGATCAGCCGAGCAGTTTCCGCAGGACCACTTCTGGTGTACGAAGGAAGGCTTTTGAAGTGCCTCGACCCCGTTCTATTAGACAGCCTCGTCGGTTAGTGGATGCAGTGATACGTCCAGTCCAGGTTGATGTGTCGGACGTCGAGGATGAGGAGAAGGATGTTTCGGTTTCGGATTCTGCTCCTACTACACATGTTCCCCGTAGGGACCTCCCGAGTATTCAGGTGGCAAACCCATAACTTCTGTGTGATTTGATTCGCCATCCCTCGATGTACTTGCACGCCAACGAGGTATCAAGTTAGATATTAATCTTCCTTCTTTCCTATTGATGAGGAGTAAAGGATTCTGATGTCGATATACATTTCATGTAGGTTCCTGGCTTTCCACAACCTCGAGGGAACTGGTTTAACATTCACTCCATGTACCAAGCTCTGCATCCTGACTATAGAGCAATTATGCATGACTAGGGGTTTGGGGCATTCTTTTCCATCCTTCTTCCATTTGTCCATGGGTTACCTCGAGCATTGTCATGTTTTGGTTTCACCTGCACTCGATCCTCCATTTCTTTGGATTGTGAGGTGATGATGACGCCGATGGATTGGCGGTTTATCACATGTATTGAGTTTGGAGGGGCACCAACGCCTTGTATGGCAGATATCACCCCTGCTACCATCATATCCTTGTTAGGAGTTCCGGCGGAGGCGCTCAAGGGCTGGACTGTGCGTGCGGGTCCTTTGAGCATGGATGCTATGAGTGGGCTGTTAAGTGAGCCCATACCAGCTGATGTCAGAGTCAGGGATCACATTCTTTGGTGATTGTTCCTGATGATCATTAGGGACTGCTTTATAACAGATAACTCTTCTATGGTGTCGTTCGCTTTGATCAGCGCCACGCAATATGTGGACCGTATAGGAGAGTATGATTGGGGTTCCTACACCTTTGCCTATTTCCTCAGGGGTATGCGTATGCGTTCGCAGGGCTTGACCAAGGCTTGGTTAGGATTCTGCCCATTTCTGCTGATGAGTATTTCTCTTATAATTTCCCCTATATAGGTCAAGAGTGTTTACTGACAGCAAATGTTTTGCCTTTGTGTTGGCAGTTCTGGGCTTATGAGAGGCTTCTATCTTTGCGTCCTGTGAGTGTGTTAGGTTTAGATACCTATCCACAAGGAAGGCGATGGCATCATTCCATATTGGTGGAGGTCCCTGTAGCTGAGGGTTTTACTCATTGCCGCCTACATCTGGAGTTGTTGACAGCTGACGTCATCACATGGATTCCCTATTCTGGGGAGCACTTGGCCATTGGATTTGAGGATGGGTACCCGACTGATGTCTAGCATGTGATATCCACCCGTAGGGTTCCTCTCTTCACTGATGGAGGATGTGAGCTATATTTAGGAGAGTGTGCTATTAGGAGCACTACAGGAGAGATCCGTATGTCGATCTTGCCTCCTGTTAGGCGTTATTGGCCTGTATTGCAGTCACCCGTCATTGATATCCTATTGTTGGGTGTTTACAGTTTTGCACTATCAGAGGGTCCCTACACTCAGGAGATGTTCCAGCATTGGTGGTCCATTCGTACTATTGGAGCCCAGACCCGCGCCACTCAGTTTATGGGGGATATGGTTCCAGGATCCATGATGATGATGGATTGGCTACCCTGTGTTCGAGATCTAACTCATTTGACACAGATTGATAGTTTAACCCAACGACTGGACTGGGTACATTTCTTTATCCAGCATTTGGCCAGAGATCCGACAGAGGCAGATTCGTTTGATCCTTCCAGCTCAGGCGTTGACCCCTCAGATGACCCATTTGGCTTTGCCGGCGTAGATCCTCCTTTGTATATGCCTGACATCCCTGTTGATAGAGATCCAATGACTCAAGAGGAGTTACATCAGGTGGACATGATTGATGATGTAGATATTGACACCATTGTCTTCTTCTGATGTGTATTCTCGTTATCTCTTTTGATAGGCCTCTGTTAGATATTGGGTGGCTGTGCCCCATTCTCGCTATATCTTTTGATAGTCCTCTATGAGTAGTAGGGCGTATGTGCCCCATTTCCCTGTATTTTTAGCTGTACAGAGATGATGTATATAGATGATGATATACTTAGGAATGTATGTACAATTTTTCATTCCATATATCATATTGCCATTTGTTATCTGTAATGCATATATCATGTTATGCATATGTATGTATGTCTAGAGATATTCAACATTGACCCCTGGATGGTCTTATGATACGGCCCACACATATGTCTTCTTTGACAGTTAGCCGCATAGATCATACCCCACCATTATTGGTGGCATCACGTCTTATCTCGTGGTATGATAGTATGTCACCATCAGACAGGGTGACTATAGATTAGCTGTTGCAGCATACTATGACCCTCTTGATATTTCAGGTTCCCGCAGGATTTGTGGAGGGCATCTTTGGATCCTTTGAGTCTGGGAGGCGAGGTTTTACGGTTTGGGACCTGTGGAGTTGACTCCGACTCTGGAGGAGTATGCACGTTTGACAATGCTGCCACTTGACAAACCTTGTGTGTACATTGCTATTGGGGACATGAGTCAACAGTTCATGACCGTCACTGGATTGAGGCGTAGGGTTGTGCAAGATGAGATCACATCCGACCATGTGATATCCTAACATTTTATGACTGACAGATTTGGCTCTAAGGATAGCTATGCTCGGCATTCTAGGGATTTCACCATACCAGAGGACCAATGGCATTTGGCCAGAGTTGATGCATTCTTGATGTGCATAGTGGCATATGTGTACATGCCACAATATATGGATGAGCTAGATATCAGTGTTATCATGGCAGTGAGAGCTCTTAGGGAGGGTCGTACCATCATTCCGATGATTGTGGCGGAGACACTAAGGTTGGCCATGTTTTGTAGCACTTACCCTGCATGGGTATTCACGTAGTTTAGTCGTGTTGTACGTGTGGTTTATGTCACACTTGAGACCGATTGGGACCTTCCGCCAACACGAGTACTACTTTACCCATGATATAGCTATGTCTTACTCCTTTCAGCCATCTGAGTGTATAGACGCTATGTCTTGGTCGGTATTTTTGGCGGCGATTAGTGATCCGTTTGGCATTCTACCGTGCACATGGCTTAGCTCATCCTACAACTTTATTACTCATGCTCCGGGCATGGACTATCTCCCTTTAGCTGGTTTGAGCGGCATGACTACCTATCACCCACTGGCCGTGATGTCGTAGTTTGATAAGTTCCAAGACTTCCATCCTTTTGAGGGGGCGCTAGGTAAGTGTTTAGCTTCTCACCATATATCAGCAGAGGACCGATCCCGAGTGTATTCATGTTGGGATCATCGTGAGATAACTGCTTTTTCTGTTAGCCATCTGGGCTATTCTCCAGAGTATTCTGTGTGGATGGAGACAGAGACTTCATCAGCTGCGACAGTATCCACCGTGCCAAGTAGTGATTCAGACGATGGAGAGCCCATGAAGGACATTGATTCCCACATTGAGGAGGAGCCATCTACTGGGTTTCCAGTAGTTCTACTAGATTCTCCTAGTACTAGCAGTATTGTGATCCAGCATTCAACACAATACTTCGAGCAGAGTCTTCATGTGATGACCTTCGAGAGAGATCAGGCTAGAGCCTTGATGTTGACTGCTCTTGATGGGAGAGACGCAACTTTATCAGAGAGAGACGAGGCATTAGTTCATAGGGATGCCGCTGTTGTTGAGCGGAATGAGGCCAGATCAGCCAAAGATGCTGTGCCAGTCGAGAGGGATATCGTCATATCTACCCGGGACGCAGCCGTTACAGATAGTACTACAGTGAGGATCCTTCCCACTGGCATGATTGTAGAGATGAACACGTATATTGATGAGCATAGAGTCACCATGCAGATGGCTATAGATCTATTGGCTCACGTGGATACCCTTGTACAGGAGACCACAACTTTGCCTCCTTCCTCTGAGAGGGATGCCATGTTGGGCTTGATAGCTCGCATATACACTGATTTGTAGATGGGCTTGTATTTTCCTGCATAGACTAGCTTAGCCATTTTGTCATGTATATTTTACATTATGTATATCAAACAACATTATATATAGCAGGGAAATATATTTTTGATCACTTCCCTTTTAGTTATGCCTTGTTGCTTGCTTGATATTTACTTGTTTCTTCAAGGCTTGTGATCTTGATGTATTCTGAACTCCTCCTTGATGGATGGACATTGAGTTGTTTCTGGACAGTTCAGAATGGATAATTGATCTGTGTGTATCCCTACCATCTTTGGTGTCTTGGGACTGGTTTCTGTATGGAATTATGGAGATGAGTGTGTCTTTCCTCTCTGAGATTGACCGCTCCAAAGATGGTCGCCAATACTCCTATTTAGGAGGAGCTTAGTTAATTCCATCTCTTATGAATTGGTATTTCTCTTTGAGGCACAACCGCAGCTTAGATGGTCGCCGAATCTCTTATTTAAGAGGAGTTCATGTAATTCCATCCCTTTGGTCTGAAGCTGATGAAATGTGATGGATTGAAGGATGATCCTAGTATTAGATGACAAGTGTTTGTATTTTGGTAGGGGGTGAGACCGAACCATGAATGGCTGCCTACGTACTCCTGTTGAAGAGGAGATCAGGTCTACGTAGTTCGAACCTGGTGTAAGAGGTTGAACGCTGTTTGTGGCAGAAAGGGTGTAGGAATGTTTTTGTCATTTTTGTTTTTGTAAGGAGAAGGGCGTAGAAATGTTTTTGTTGTTTTTGTTTTATTGCGACCGGGCCATGTAAAATGGTTGCCTACGTACTCCCGTGTATCAAGGAGATCAAGTCGATGTAGTTCGCCCCTCAGGATGATTTGTAGCCGAAAAACTTGATCCCATGTGTAGGCCAGACTGCGGGGAAAAAGAAAGTTTAATCCTAAGTTCAGGATAAACTGCAGGTGTGAAAAGTTTGATCCCATGTTTGGGACAAACTGTAAGTGTGAAAGGTTCAATCCCTAGTGGGATAACCAAAATTGTATGAACGGAGTGAAGCCATGCTGCTGACTTGAAGAGTATGCTTCCTTGAGGGGTAAAGTGTGGAGAAAAGTTGTATGTAGTAAATAGGTAAAGAACTGGAATGACTGGTGATCTAATGATCCAACACCAGGATGTTTGCTTGATGGTAACTTCAGACATAGTACCGTTTCACGGCGTCCAAGTTGATAAGTTGTGGAAATTCATCGTCGTCCATTTCTTGCAATCTGAGAGCGCCTCCTGTCAATACCTCCTTGACAACAAACGGGCCTTCCCAGTTAGGGGCGAATTTTCCCTTGGACTGATCTTGGTTTTCAAGAATTTTCTTTAAAACCAAGTCATGTTGCTTAAAAATCAGTGGCCAGGACTTTTTACATTATAGGATCGGCGATCCTTTGTTGATATCTTGACCATGGAAGATAGCCAAGGTTCGCCTTTCGTCTATTAGAGACAATTGGTGATACCTGTCTTGTACCCATTGGTCTTCATCCAGCTGAGCGTCTATCAACACTCTAGGGGATTCCATTTCCACTTCTACGGGGAGCACTGCTTCTATCCCATAGGTTAACGCGTAGGGGGTTGCCCCAGTGGAAGTGCGCATTGATGTTCTGTAGGCTAACAGAGTAAGAGACAATAAGTCAAGCCATCCTTTGTGGTTGGCGGACATCTTTTGCATGATCTTCTTGATATTTTTGTTAGCCGCTTCAACAACACCATTCATCTTTGGACGGTAGATGATGGAGTTAAGGTGTTTGATGCAGAATTTACTACATAACTCTTCCATCATTATGTTGTTGAGGTTCTTAGCATTTTCTGACACAATTACCTCTAGTTGTCCATATCGACAAATGACATTGTTTCTGATGAAAGCAATTATGACTTCTTTGGTAACCTTGGGGAAGGAGACTGCTTCTACCCACTTGGTGAAGTAGTCGATCATGGTAAATATAAAGCGATGCCCATTACTGGATTTGGGATCGATGGGTCTGATCACGTCTATTCCCCATATTGAGAAGGGCCAAGGTGAACTCATATTGTGGAGCTCCCTCGGAGGGGCGTGGATAACATTCCCATGAATTTGGCATTGATAGCACCTCTTGACGTGATCATCATAGTCAGCTTTGAGGGTAAGCCAGTAATGTCCTGTCCTGAGGATCTTCTTAACAAGTAAGGGGCCGCTCATGTGTCGGCCACATACTCTACCATGGACCTCATCCATGAGCCTCTGAGCTTGTTCCTTGTCTAGACATCTGAGGAGACCTAGTCCTGCAACCTTTTTGTAGAGTGCATCTCCGGTTAGGTAGAATTTTATAGAAAGTCGATGGATCCGCCTTTTCTCAGTCGGGCTCACCTCAGCGGGTGTAGATCCATCTCGTAAGTATTCCTTGATATGCTGATACCAAGGGGGCTGGATGGGAGGTAGCTCATCCAATACGTCTATAACATAGTTCCCATAGGCTGGTGCCTTGTGCAGGGTAAATGTGATGCTTGGCATGTGTTCCTTGTCAGGCATTTGAATCAAGGAGGCCAAATTTGCTATTGCATCCGCAAAATCATTCCTGTTACGGGGAATGTGTAGAAAGGAGATCTCTTCGAACTCCGAAGCCATCTGTAAAACTTGCCGATGGTAAGGTAGCAAATGTAGCTCTTTGGTTTAATAGATTCCCTTGGATTTTTTGATCACCAACTCCGAATGCCCAAAGACAGTTAACCGCCTGATGCTTATTGAATGGGCAAGTTTTAGCCCCATCAGATAACCTTCATACTCAGCTGTGTTGTTGGTATTGGCAAACTGTAATTTGACGGCGACGTGATACTGCTCCCCCGTATCGGATACTAGAACAACTCCAGCTCCAGAACTTTCTATATTAACAGCTCCATCGAAATACATTTTCCATGTATGGCATGTATCGTACTGATGGTGTTGCTGAATTGCCATTACCCCTTCATCGGGGAAATAAGTTTCCAAGGTTTTGAAGTCCCCTAAAGGTGCGGCGGCAAGTTGATCCACAATTCCTTAACCTTCGATTGACTTTTGAGTCACGTAGACTATGTCAAATTATTATAGGATCAACTGCCATCTGGACATCCGGCAATTTAACATGGGTTTATTGAACACGTACTTGAGAGGATACTCGCGGGATATGAGATGGGTTGCATGACCATAGAGGTAATGCTGTAACCTCATCGAAGCCCATGTTAAAGCACAACAAGTCTTTTCAATCAGAGTGTACTTGTGTTCACTGCTGCTGAATCTTTTGCTGAGGTAGTAGATAGCTCGTTCTCGGCCTCTATCGTCTTTTTGCCCCAAATACAGCCCATGCCATTGTTACTTATGGACACGTACATAAACAGGGGAACATTATCCCTGGGTGGTACCAAAACTGGAGCTTTGACTAGCTGCTCTTTGATTGTAAGGAAGGCTTTTTGACACTCATTGTTCCATTTCATGGAGGAGTTCTTCCTTACCAACTTGAAAATGGGCTCACAAGTTGCTGTGAGTTGAGAAACAAACCTGCTAATGAAGTTGATTCTTCCCAAAAATCCCCATATTTCGTTCTCTGTCTGAGGAATGGGCATTTGAATGATGGCCTGGATTTTGGTGGGATCTAGCTCAATCCCTTTGTGGCTGACTAGGAATCCTAGCAACTTGCCTGATCTAACGCCAAAGGCATACTTGGCTGGATTCAACTTCAAGTTGTACTTATGCAACCTGTTAAAGAGTTTTTTGAGATGGTCTAAGTGGTCTTGCTCCCTTCGGGACTTGACAATGATGTCATCCACATAGATCTCTATCTGTGTGTACATTAAGTCGTGGAAAAGAGCCATCATAGCTCGCTGATAGGTGGCTCCAGCATTGATGAGGCCGAATGACAACCGTCTATAGCAAAAAGTTCCCTAAGGCGTGATGAAAGCAGTTTTCTCACGATCTTCCTCAACAACCATGATTTGATGATACCCCGCGAATCAATCCGCAAAGGAGTACATGCCGTATTGATCATCATTGTCAATGAGAATGTGGATAAATGGCACGGGAAACCTATCTTTAAGGCAAGCTTTGTTCAGATCCCGGTAATCCACGCAAACTCGCACCTTTCCTCCAAGTTTAGGTACGGGAACTATGTTGGATATCCACTCAAGATATGTGGATACCATGATAATGCTAGCTTGAAATTATTTCACAATTTCTTCTTTCACCTTTAAACTCCACCTAGGTTTCAATCGCCTGAGCTTCTGCTTGACTGGCTTGAATCCTTCTTCAATGGGAAGGCGATGAAGAACAATGTCAGTGGACAAAACCACCATGTCTTTATGAGACCATGCAAACACATCTTGGAATTGGGTTAGTAGTGTAACCATGTCATTCCTCTGGTTTGGAGTAAGGTCTAAACCAATCTGGATTAACTTAGGGCTTTCTAAGGTTCCGAGATTGAAAGAAATGGTTTGATGAAGGTTGGGTTTAGGTTTGTCATTAACCCATTCTTTGATCTCCGGAGGCACCTAAATGTCCTCTTGTATTTCCATCAAGTTTGAGTCCAACTTTTTATCAAAGTTACAATCCTTATGGAGAAGAGGCATCTTATCAACAAGTACATGCACATCTAAGTTCAGAGTCTTGAAAAAAAATATGCTTTCACTTAGTATATATGAAATTGTTTAATCATACAAAGTGTTAGCATGTACTGACAAAACAACTACTAATACTATATAGAAAAGTAAGCATTTATGATATCTACATGGCAGAAAGAGTTCCTGCCCATTTTACCCTCGTCGACCAATGTAAGGAGTGCTGCTCCAATTGTCGAGGGCAAAGTCCGGGTGGACTGCAGTGATGGAGGGGCAATCATCGTCCTCCTTTTCCCGAATGATGACCATTATGTCGGGACAATCATCGTTTGGGGTGTATCTGTTTGTATGTTCATCATGGACAATGATGCGTATGCCTGACATCATTCTAACGATGTCTTGTTTAATTCTTCGTTCCTCTTCTTCCACTTTGGGATCTGGAATAAAGACTTCTTTCTCCTTTACCAGTAATGGTTTGGGGAATAACATAGCCATTACGTTGGCTGACACCATTACCGGAGGTTGTGCGGGCTCATGATTTGCAGGTGAAGATAATCGCCGCGTGGCTGAAGATGAAGGAATCTGCTGATGCTTATGAGGATTCTTGTGACTAGAACTGACAGAATAGCCTAGTCTGGCTGTCCAAGTTTGACTAGACACTTGAATCGGGTGCTTAATACCCTGATGATCTTTACCCAGCCCTTGTTCCGGCTGATGACCTAATGACATCATCTCTTGAGTAGCGGCCATCACTTTGGCAGAAATCTTGGGTACGGGAAATGGCATTCCAATAGAATGGTATTGAGTGTTGCTCACTTCCAAGGCATGAAAACTGAGTGGCTCAACATCTGAATTGACGTTGATGAATGGTATGTCACCATGTTGAGGACATTCCGGTTCAACGTTGACTGTGACTAGGCTATTGTTGATAATGTATTTAAGTTGCTGATGAAGAGTGGAGGGGACGACCGCAACCATATTTATCCAAGATCTTCCCAATAGCAGGCTGTATCCTGAATCTATCTTGAGCACGTGCAAAGATACACAAAATGTATGGGGACCAATTTCAATTGGTAGTTCAATCTCTCCGATTGAATTGCGGCAGGATCCATCAAAATCTTTAATAACCGTATGGCTGCTTCGGATTCGTTTGAGATTGATGTTCATCTTCACCAATGTAGCATAAGGAAAGTTCTTCAGAGACGAACCTCCGTCTATCAAGACTCCAGCTAGAATGTATCCGGAGGTCAAAACTGCAATGTGCAACGACTTGCAATTACCAGTCCCTTCGGTCGGTATGTTATCATTAGTGAAGGATATCACATTGTTGTTAAAAATGTGATCAACCAAATATTAAAATTTTTCCACATCCACTGATTTTGGTAAGTAGGCTTGTAACGCCCGAGAAAATCGGATCTTTAATTAATTATTATTTTTTTTGATTATGTGGATTAAATGAATTTAATTGATTGATTATGTGAGTAAGATATTTGAAGGTCATTCTATGACCTAGAATGTGTGGATGTGGTTAGTATTCTAGCTATGTGCTAGGATTAATTGTTTTGAATTACCAAGACGAAAAATAAGTGTTTTCCGAGAAGTTTTCCATAAAAACACTATTCATCTGATGTCGCTCGGGAATAAGTTTAAAATTCCGAGAAACATATAATGATAGAATATGAAGATATAATGGAATATCCAATAATATTTTAGTTATGACAAACGAAGTTTTCACCTGCGGACTTAAAACCTAAGGGTTGGTAAAAGTGATTTCCGAGAAGAAAATGTAATGCGTATGATTATTATGGTTATTATACGTATGATATACGAGTATAGTATGAAGAATAGTACGACATATAATACGGATATCGTAGGAATACTAAACGAAGAGAATACGTTAGTTATACGTAGAATACGATTAGTTCTTATAGAATTTTGAGTTAAGGATTTTTTACAATCTAATGGGACTTGGATTAATAGCAAGCCCAATGAATTATGTAATCAAGCCCAAGTTAAGGCCCAATGTTAAGTTAAGACAAGCCTGGTGGAGCATTTATGGGAAAGAAATATGATGAAGCTTATGAGCTATTGGAAACTATGGCAACAAACAATTATTAATGGCTAACTGAGAGGAAAATGCCTAGTGAAGTGGCAGGAGTATATGGGATAGATGTAATAACTGCATTATCTGCACATGTTTTTGTCCTTCCAAAGAAAATAGAGGCCATTGAGGTGCAACCGATGCAAAGTATAGTTGTGCCATTTGATTTGTGTGTCGGGAGCCACCCGACTGATCAGTGTACCATTAGCGTTGAGTATGTTCAGTATGTCTCTAACTACGGGCGGAAACAGAATACCAATAGTCCTACACACTATCATCTTGGCTTTAGAAACCACCCTGATTTCTCTTGGAGCAACAATAATAATTAACCTCAACCCTCTACTTTGAGACAACCATATCCTCCCAGTTTTCAATCTCAAGTTCCAAAATCACAAACCTCATACCAACCCCTGCCTCCTCAAGAACAAAAACCTAGCTTGGAAGATCTTCTCTCGAGATATATATCCCAGAATGAGACGAGGATAAATAGCCAAGAGGTTTCCAGCCTAAATTTGGAGAACCAAATGGGACAGTTAGCCACTACTATAAATAATTGTCCCCCTGGTACTTTGCTGAGTGACACTGATATAAACCCAAAAAGGGGAAGGTAAGGAGCATGGTAAAGGAGTTACACTATGGAGTGGGAAGCAGTTAGGTGAGACTGATGTAGAAAACTCAACAATGCCACTAGTGGTTGTTGAGGTGGAAAGAAGTGTTTAGAATGAGAGTACCAAAGATGGAGGTAAGGATGGAGAAACGACAAAAATTACCCCACCTACTCCTAATAGTACCAATCAGAAATCTTGGGCATGACCTTTGCCATTTCCTCAGTGCAAGAAGAAGTTGAAGCTAGACAAACAGTTCTTAAAATTTTTGGAAGTCTTTTAAAAGCTTTATATTAACATTCCATTCTCGGAGGCATTGGAACAAATGCCTAGTTATGTAAAATTCATGTAGGATATTCTGTCCAAGAAAATGAAAATGGGTGATTATGAGACTGTGGTGCTTACAGAGGAATGCATCGCTATACTTCAGAAGAAATTGCACTATCGGGAGTCAGTTTATCGGGAAAGACTTATGTGATTTGGTGGCGAGCATTAATTTGATGCCACTCTCAATTTATCAGAAATTGGGTTTGAAAGAACTAAGGACACTAATATCACTTTGCAACTAGTATATATGTCCTTAACCTACTCGAAGGGGATAGTTGAATATGTTCTGGTCAAAGCTGATAAACTCATCTTTCCCGTGGATTTTATAGTGCTTGACCTTGAAGAAGATAAGGAGGTACCTATTATCCTTGGGTGTCCATTCCTAGCCGCTAGAAGGACACTCATCGATGTTCATAAGGGGGAACTCACTATGAGGGTGCAAGACCAGGAAGTCACTTTCAATGTCTTTACAATGATGAAGTTTCCGAGTGATAATGAGGATTATAATCAGGTTCACGAGATTGACAGGGCTATAAATAAAGTATTTATGGAGAATTGTATTCCAGATCCACTTGAAGCTATTTTAGTTAACCCTTCTGAGTTAGAACAACCCAACCATCTTGATTATATTCAATGGTTGGATGCTTCCTCGAAATCAAATCAGTTTAAGCGTCAATTTGAATCCTCGGATCAACAAGTATTTTCTACTTCCCAGTCGTATCCATCAATGATAGAATCACTTGTGCTAGATCTTAAGCCATTGCCAAGTCATTTGCTGTATGCTTATTTAGGAGTCATTTACCTTGCTGGTTATTGTTTCTACATCATTAGATGAAGGACAAGAAGATAAGCTCTTGCAAGTCCTTAAAAAGTACAAGACAACTTTAGGGTGGATTATTGTAGAAATTAAAGGCATCAGTCCCTCTATTTGCATGCATAAGATCCTCCTTGAGGAGGGTTCCAAGCCTTCTATCGAACATCATCGACGTTTGAACCCCTTAATAAAGGAAGTGGTTAAAAAAGAAATCATCAAGTGACTTGATGGGGGTATAATCTATCCAATCTTAGAAAATCCTTGGGTTAGTCCAGTCCAGTGTGTGCCAAAAAAGGGAGGTATGATAGTGGTTTCCAACAAGAATAATGAGCTAATTCCTACATTGACTGTCACTGGATGGACGATATGCATGAACTACCAAAAACTTAATACGACCACTTATAAGGATCATTTTCCTGTGCCATTTATTTACCAGATGCTAGATAGGATTGCCGAGCATAAATTCTACTATTTGTTAGATGGGTATTTGGGCTACAATCAAATTGCTATAGCTCCCGAAGACCAAGAGAAAATAACTTTTACATGTCTATATAGGACTTTTTCCTTCAGAAAAATGTTATTTGGCCTATGTAATGCTCCTACAACATTCTAGAGATGTATGATGTCTATTTTCTTTGACATTGTGGAACAAACTCTCGAAGTGTTTATGGATGGTTTTTCTGTATTCAAGAATTCGTTTGATTCATGTCTGCAAAATTTGACGGCAATACTAGAAAGATATATGGAGATAAATATGGTATTGAATTAGGAGAAATGCCATTTTATGGTTCGTGAGGGGATAATTTTGGGGCATAGATTGTCTACCAATGGAATTAAGGTGGACAGAGCTAAAATTGCTGTAATTGATAATCTTCCACCGCCATCATCTATGAAGGGGGTGAAAATTTTTCTAGGGCATGTTGGGTTTTATAGGAAATTTATAAAAGACTTCTCTAAAATCACACTTCTCTGCAGCCTTTTATAAAAATACGTACCTTTCATGGTGGATGAGGCTTGCCTAGAGGCGTTTGAGGTGTTAAAGAAGAAACTCGTCTATGCTCCTATTGTTGTAGTCCCTAACTAGAATTTGCCTATTGAGCATATGTGCGATGCTAGTGATTTTGCCATTGGGGTGATGTTGGGGCAAATGAAAGACAAAGTATTTCACACAATATACTATGCCATCAAAACCCTGACAGATGCTCAGCTCAATTACACAACCACTGACAAGGAATTGTTGGCTTTAGTATATGCCTTTGACAAATTCTGATCCTATCTCATCGACACTAAATTCATAGTATACACAGATCACTTAACCATCAAGTATATTATTTCTTCTGCATGAATTTGACTTAGAGATCCGTGATAAAAAAGGACAGAGAATCAAGTGGTGAATCATCTATTGAGGTTGGAGAATATGGATCAAACTAAAAATATGTTTAATGAGTTCTTTCCTGACGAGCAACGTTTTGCTATTCAGAGTGGAATACCATGGTATGCTTATTATGCTAATTACATTGCCAGCCTTGAGCTATCGGCAAAAGAAAAAAAATCCTGAAGGATGTGCATTTTATTTATGGGATGAACCTTATCTGTTTAGACAGTGTGCTGATCAAATTCTTAAACGGTGTCTACCTAAGGAGGAAATGGAGAATGTTCTACATCATTATCACTCATAAGATTATGGGGGTCATTTTGGGGGATAGAGAACAGCTGCCAAGGAGCTACAATCTGGTTTTTACTGGCCAACCTTGTTTAAGGATGCATATGATTTCGTGCAAAAATGTGACAGATGTCAATGCGTTAGAAATATCTCTAAAAGGCTCGAAATGCCCCTTAATAACATATTGGAGGTGGAAATCTTTGACGTCTGGGGGATTAACTTCATGGGCCCATTTCCATTATCTTTCAATAATCTATACATTCTGGTGGCAGTGGACTATGTATACAAATGGGTCGAAGCAGTTACATTACCAACTAACGATGCCAAAGTAAATTCCTATAAAAGAATATTTTCAACTAACGAAGGGTCACATTTCTGCAACAAATCCTTTGCAGCCCTTCTCGCTAAGTATGGAGTTACTTATAAGACTGTTACGGCATACCATCCATAGATAAACAGCCAAACGGAGGTGTCAAATAGAGAGGTGAATCACATATTGGAAAAGACCGTGAATCCAAGTAGAAATGATTAGTCAGCAAGACTGGATGATGCACTATGTGTGTACTGAACGACGTAAAAATGCTAATTGGAATGTCGTCGTATCGCATTGTCTATGGAAAGGCTTGCCATTTACTGGTGGAACTCGAACATAGGGCTTATTGGGCTGTTGAATAGCTCAATTTTGACATATGTGCATCCGATGAGTAAAAGACTCTTTCAGATAAATGATATGGACGAGTTTCGTATCCATTCTTATGAAAATGCTAGACTCTATAAAGAAAAGATGAAACAATGGCATGATAAGAAAATTATTGATCGGGAATTCAAAGAAGGACAATCGATGCTCCTGTTCAACTCTAAATTGAAACTATTTTTTGGTAAGCTGAAATCACGATGGTCGAGGCCTTTTAAAATTGTCAAGGTTTTCCCGCATGGTGCTATTGAGGTTGACGAGCTGAATTCGATCAGGACCTTCAAAGTGAATGGTCAACGTCTCAAGCACATGTGGTGGCAACGTGGACCGTCAACAAATGTCTATTACCCTTGGGGACCCAGAATGAGTCAGGGGAATAGTCAAGCTGAAGACTTTAAAACAAGTGCTCGATGGGGAGGTAACCCCATTTCAGTATCATTCTTCTATTTTTTTTTATGTTTGTGTTAACTGTATATTTCATCTATTTATAGTAATTTTGTACTATCGTAGTCTATCTCCATACTTTTGACAGTTTCATGGTTTTTAAATATGCTATTGGTAGGAGTTTGCTTAAGAAAATTCTCATTGCAATAAATTTCCAAAAATGCTTGCATGATGAATTCTAGGATTCTCATTCATATCGTCAATGTGGTATTCACTTCTGTAAGATTTTGGTATTTTCTATTTAAAGTTTTTTTAGAATCAATTAATCTATATTTGGTTTTGGTATGTTTTTGGTTAAATATGAGTTATAAGTTCTTAATATCTTAGTTTTTAGTTAACCTATAAATTTTTTTAGTATTTTTATAAATTTTGGAGAAGATTTTGGGGGCTAAGTGTTGGCTAATGAGTTTGGTTTTGATGTGTAGGAATGGCTAAAAAACCTTGTCTGGTACATGGCCAGCGCTGCAGCGCCAACATCCACCTCAAGCTACTAGAAAAATGTGCTACAGTGCATGTGTTTGTTCTTCAAGCAGCGCCTCGTGCAAATCCTAGTTTTAATAGGCAGCACTACATCGCAGATTAACGAAGGAATACTGGCGCTGCAGCACCAATATCGAATTTTAGTTGATTAAGTAGTCTTGAACTCGACAGACTTAAGGAAATTAATTCATTTCTCTCGACACCAGCCCCTCTTTGCCCCAACAAAACCTTCCCCAAGCCACATCCCATCAAACCCATACTCACACTAAGCTATAATCATCTAATCTTTTCCAAATGCAAGGATTGGGCTCTTGAATTGCCTCATCGCTAGGGTTCTTCATTTTCCAGGTATTTGGGATTCCAAATTCTTAAGGTTTGAAATTTTCCTTGCTTCATGGTTTCGAAATTGATTTGAATTCCATTTGGGATTGCAATTAGACATATTTTATGATGAGTGGGTTTCATACCTACGCATCGGCTTCTGATTTGGACTTAGACTATGTTGATCCTGTCTATTTATATTTAATTTTACTTGTTTTGTGTTTGTTTTATGTTTAGGAGTGCAATACGTTGCATGGTGGTATAATGGCGGCGTGATGGCGAGAAATGGCATACAAAAGGCAAGAATTTAGAGTTACAGAAGTACCGGGCGAGAATATTTGCAAAGGAAACCCCACGCCGGGAAGGGGGTACATAACCCAACTACAGTAGCACCCCCCATCGGGGTGGGGGTACGAGGAGAAAGAGATGGAGTTTTATTGTGATTCTGATTCTGCAGCGGCGTATAGGAAAGACTTTGGCATAGATTGAGACTATGTTGGGCGTCATTTGAGGAGTGATTACATCAGATAACACATAAGACAATCAAGGAAAAACAACAATTAATCAATTAACTTTAAGCCCTAATTTTCAGTGAAGATAATTGGAGGAGAGCAAGGAAGATCCGGATCACGAAGATTAAAGATTTGAAGGCGAAGAAGGGTGGTTTTATAACTATTCTATTTCATTACTTCGAATTTTGTAATTGGGATTGTGACACCCCCAAAATAGGTATACATCACCCATCTTAAGTCGCCAGATACATGGTACATAATTCAAATACAACTTAATAATACAACTGTCGTGTACAATACGATAAAACATAAACTGTGAGTTTGAATACAAATATTGTCTACTAGAGAGTATACAAACTCAAAAGGAGTCCTCATTACAATAATTATCACACTATTTCACAGAATAGTGAGGACTACTAATGCACCATCTAGGACAATCACTCTATTCCCCGACTAGTCCCAGCTACGTTCTCATTTCCTGAAGAGAACAATGAAAGAAAAGGTGAGCTCAACTAGCCCATTAAGAAATATTATGACTAAGATAATGCAGAATAAATTATCGTTAGCCTTCCACAGTGTTAAACTGATAAAATATAATAACTATCAAGTTTAACTGCAGCGGAACAAGCAATCCATTAGAAGAGTCAAGTAGGGAATAAAATCTCCTATCTTCTATGATTTAATAGGTTTTTCATCACTTTTATCTATGGGACTCAGCTTAATAAATAATCCACATCATCGAATCACCCCTGCACTATGGCCAAGGATATTCTTTAGTATCATGACCACGAATTATCCATGCACTACGGCTAAAGATAATCATGTTTTCATCAACGGTCCTGATCATTCCATAAAACAATTCATCTTTGCACTACGGCCAAAGAGAATCCATAGCCATAATCATACCAAAAATTGTCCATCAATGCGCTACGGGCCAATGAGGACTTTTTCCACATCATTTGTAACATTACGGTTATGATTACAATCAATAATCCACGGTCATAATTATACCAAGTCCATCTATGCACCATGGGCCACAGATGACTTTCAACAAAATATAAACATAAGGATGATGACAATGATATAAGAATTCAATAAAACAAGTTCAAGAATTAATTTATCCAGGAACTTATAACGTCCACATTGTCAACATGATACTTCTTTGTAGAGTAAAATTCAAGAATGCTCGGAAGAATATTTCCATGAAAAGATCTTTGGATGAAGCGCAAATATCAAGGATATTCCACTAATTTCATGGAGTATAGAAGTCAAAGTTTTAACCAAGCTGAGTATAATAAAGAATGGAATAACAAAAGAAATCACCATGCAAGCGATAGAACCGCATGACAGCAAAGTTATTCCAATGAATAATAAATAACGGAACCAGTCCGGCGTAAAATATAAAAAGACAGGATATTCCAACAGAATAATAAATAAATGAACCAGTCCGACGTAAAATGCATGCAGACGGGATATTCCAATGAGAATAATAAAGAATGGAACCAGTCCCAGCATAAACGCACGCAGATGGGATATTACGGCGTAATAATAACTAATGGAACTAGGTCCCACAGAACGCACAAAGCAGGATATTCGAAGAATAATAAAGAACGGAATATTAGAAGAATTTCACCATGTATGCGGTAGTCACAGATACTGAGTTATTCCAATGAATAATAAATAATGGAATAACAGAAGTTCTCTTCATGAATACAAAAGAAATAACACCCCTTACGAGTACAACAAATAATATCCCTTACCGTAAAAGAAACTGAATATAAGAGTAGGGAAGTAGCAAAATACTTTTCTATAGTTTCTCTATAACTTTTCTTTCTAGAGTTTCAGTGAATTCGTAAGGAATAATGAAGGAATGAGCTTCTATTTATAGAAGAATGGACTGCATAGTAACTAACTTATGAACGGTCCAGATTGATTTACTTTAAACAGACGATCCAGATTGGTTTACTATTAAAACTTAAAGAAACGGTCCATATGATTTACTATTACAACTTTAAACCAGCGATCCATATTGATTTACTATTAAAACTTTAAACCAGTGATCTATGTTGATTTACTATTAAAACTTTAAACCAACGATCCATATTGATTTACTATTATATCTTCAACCAACGGTCTGAAAAATTAGCACATCTCCTCATGGAATAATATTGTACCAAAAAATAATTTAGACCGAAAAGAAATATATTTTACGGGTGATCAATAGTACCCCGTGAATAGTAACTCGTGAATAGTAACTTGTGAATAGTAACTCATGAATAGTACTCCGACACAAAAAGTGTTTCGAATACCCGATTGAACAATACTGAGTGACTTCTCACATAAGCATCAATAATCAATACCGTGTACTACTATGAAACCACGCGTATTACTGTACTTTTAACACCGGGTGTTTCAACAGTTAACAGTAAAACTTCCGCCGTTATTTTCATAAAGTATTTTTGTCGTTTTCTCAATCCGACAATAATTCTTTTGCGGGGTCCACCAATGATTGTACCGTCGTACGGATATTCCCCGACCAATCGAATATTATATAACCACTTGGTTACTTTGCAAAATTTGTAAATATTACCCACAACTATAACATTACATCAAATCAACACCATAATATAAAAAAAAAATTATTTTGAGAAAATTAAATCTTTATTCATAAAATCTGGGGTCTCACAATCTCCCCTCCTTATGAAATTTCGCCCTCGAAATTTACGTACATACTGGTATCTTAGAATGTGTGAGGATACCTTGACTTCACTTCAAATTCTAACTCTTGAGGTATAACCTTTGAGCGTCAAATATGATCCTTTTTATCCAAGATATTAGAATGTATCTCCTCATACGTTAAATCTTCTGCTATCTCGTCCGATACTAAATTAATAATATGTTTCGGGTCGTCCACATATTTACGTAACATAGATACGTTAAGAACGTTATGAACACGCGACATACTTGGCGGTAAAACGAGTCTATAGGCCACAGTTCCTACTTCATCGAGGATTTCAAATGGGCCAATTAAATCAAGGGTTGAGATTTCGTCTCTTCGTCGATTCTTGCTTCTAGAATATCTCCCTCTTGAACCTTCTTCTTCACATTCATCAGCTCTGAGTATGTAGCTTGAGCAGCTTTAACTTTATTGATTAAAGTCTATTCTAATCGTATATTCGTTATCTTCACGTGGGTTCGTATATTCACACTTGTAACCGCATACGATCTTCTACTCAACGCGTCAGCTACCACGTTCGCTTTTCCACGATGGTATTGAATGATATGATCGTAATCTTCAATAGCTCGAGCCAACGTCTTTGGCGCATGTTACGTTCGCTTTAGTTGAATAAATGTTTAAGGGTTTTTAGAAATGGGTTTTATACTGGGGTCAATACAAAATTCGATTTCACGGTCTAGGGGTAGGCTAAGAAGTCTTCAAGAATACGTCAGGAAATTTATTAACAATAGAAATATCATTCAAAACTGTGACTCTCATCCAAGACTTGGATAACACGTCACATTGATACCTATCAACTTGCCACCGTTATTCATAACGTCCCCTACGGAAAGTTCGGCTTCGGTGTATTCCACACAAGGAAGACACCAGCGAAAGGCTCAGGGCTCTTTACTTATGGCTTAATATATAACAGTAATACTTTAGTGGTTTGGTTGCTTGAATTCACATAACAGGTTGGTTAGGAATATGAAAGCTAACAACCTTACAAAGAAAAATGATGAGTAGTTAAACAATCGATTCCTAAAATCACATCAAAGGCAAGTATTTTCAAAGAGATAAGATCGACAGGTAACGCAAAAGTGTCGATTTGAATCAACAAGATTTATAAACATTGTAGGTAACGAAGGTTTCTACTATCGAAGTTTCAACCAATAAGTCAAAGTCTAATTTCTCCGAAGTCAAATTTAAACGTTGAGCGCAAGCAAGAGAGATAAAAGAATGGGTAGAACCGGTATCTAATAAGGTATAGACTTCGCACAAATTTATAATTAACTAACTCGTGCTAACTTCATTCGGGTCACTCGCTTTTTGAGAAGTCACGAAAAACGCTCTTCCTGAAACCACCGACTTTATTTTGTCTGTATCCGCCTTTGGTACCATCGTCCCAGCTGGACTTGACTTCACTATACGACAAAATTTATCTAAATGACATTCTCTTCTTGAAATTTCCACTTCTATTATCTTGGCCATGATTACCACCGAAGTGGTTACCATTCTTGGCATGATAATTTCCCCCACGATGGTTATCATTGTTCTGATGGCCGTTGCCACCGGTATAATTATTATCGTGTTGTTGGTCGTTACCTTTTGGTTGAGCTGACTAAACGGTCTCATATGATTCATTGCTTATCTCAACATTTTTATATGCCATTTTCAAACACTGTCACAAAACAAAGGTTAATTAACATATCACATATTATCCCTATACTATGACCGACCAATTAAATACCAAATAAACTTAGGTAGGTCATACTAGCGAAGGAATTCCCTATCTCTCTCCTCCTAGTTCTTGTCTCACATCTCAGCCAGGGATCATATCCCTAAGCTTTGATACCAACTATGACACCCCCAAAATAGGTATACATCACCCATCTTGAGTCGCCAGATACATGGTACATAATTCAAATATAACTTAATAACACAGCTGTCGTGCATAATACGATAAAACATAAACTGTGAGTTTGAATACAAATATTGTCTACTAGAGAGTATACAAACTCAAAAGGAGTCCTCATTACAATTATTATCACACTATTTCATAGAATAGTGAGGACTACTAATGCACCATCTAGGACCATCACTCTGTTCCTCGACTAGTCCCAGCTACGTTCTCATTTCCTGAAGAGAACAATGAAAGAAAGGGTGAGCTCAACTAGCCCAGTAAGAAATATTATGACTAAGATAATGCAGAATAAATTATCATTAGCCTTTAACAGTGTTAAACTGATAAAATATAATAACTATCAAGTTTAACTGCAGCGGAATAAGCAATCCATTAGAAGATTCAAGTAGGGAATAAAATCTCCTATCTTCTATGATTTAAAAGGTTTTTCATCACTTTTATCGTTGGACTCAGCTTAATAAATAATCCACATCATCGAATCACCCCTGCACTACGGCCAAGGATATTCTTTAGTATCACGACCATGAATTATCCATGCACTACGGCTAAAGATAATCATGTTTTCATCAACGGTCCTGATCATGTCATAAAACAATTCATCTTTCAGACTACGATTAAAGAGAATCCATAGCCATAATCATACAAAAAATTGTCCATCAATGCACTACGGGCCAATGAGGACTTTTTCCACATCATTTGTAACATTACGGCTATGATTACACCGAATAATCCCTGGTCATAATTATACCAAGTCCATCTATGAACTATAGGCCACAGATGACTTTCAACAAAATATAAACATGAGGATGATGACAATGATATAAGAATTCAATAAAACAAGTTCAAGAATTAATTTATCCAGGAACTAATAACGTCCACATTGTCAACATGATACTTCTTTGTAGAGTAAAATTCAAGAATGCTCAGAAGAATATTTCCATGAAAAGATACTGGATGAAGCGCAAATATCAAGGGTATTCCACTAACTTCATGGAGTATACAAGTCAAATTTTTAACCAACTGAGTATAATAAAGAATGGAATAACAAAAGAAATCACCATGCATGCGATGATCATCGCATAAAAAAGTTATTCCAACAGAATAATAAATAACGGAACCGGTCGGCGTAAAACACATGAGACGAGGATATTCCAAATGTAATAATAAAGAATGGAACCCGGGTCCGATTAAACGCGTATAGTGAGGATATTAAGAGAATAATAAATAATGGAACCAGGTCCGGCGAAAACGCACAGACAGGATATTCCAACAAAATAATAAAGAACAGAATATTAGAAGAATTTCACCATGTATGCGGTAGTCCACGTATACAGGTTATTCCAACAGAATAATAAATAATGGAATAATAGAAGTTCTCTTCATGAATACAAAAGAAATAATACCCCTTACGAGTACAACAAATAATATCCCTTACCTTAAAAGAAACTGAATATAAGAGTAGGGAAGTAGTAGGATACTTTTCTATAGTTTCTCTATAACTTTTCTCTATAGAGTTTCAGTGAATTCGTAAGGAATAATGAATGAATGAGCTTCTATTTATAGAAGAATGGACTGCATAGTAACTAACTTATGAACGGTCCAGATTGATTTACTTTAAACAGACAATCCAGATTGGTTTACTATTAAAACTTAAAGCAACGGTCCATACTGATTTACTATTAAAACTTTAAACGAGCGATCCATATTGATTTACTATTAAAACTTTAAACCAGCGATCCATATTGATTTACTATTAAAACTTTAAACCAACGATCCATATTGATTTTCTATTATATCTTTAACCAACGGTTTGAAAAATTAGCACATCTCCTCATGGAATAATATTGTACCCAAAAATAATTTGGACCGAAAAAAAATATATTTTACGGGTGATCAATAGTACCCAATGAATAGTAACTCGTGAATAGTAACTCATGAATAGTAACTCATGAATAGTACTCCGACACGAAAAGTGTCTCGAATACCCGATTGAACAATACTGAGTGACTTCTCACATAAGCATCAATAATCAATCTGGTGTACTACTTGCATGCAACGCCAGCGTATTCTTGTACTTTTTAACAGGGTGTTTCAACAGTTAACGGTAAAACTTCCGCCGTTATTTTCATAAAGTATTTTTGTCGTTTTCTCAATCCGACAATAATTCTTTTGCGGGGTCCACCAATGATTGTACCATCGTACAGATATTCCCTGACTAAAAGAATATTCCCCGACCAATCGAATATTATATAACCACTTGCTTACTTTGCAAAATTTGTAAATATTACCCACAACTATAACATTACATCAAATCAACACCATAATATAAAAAAAATTTATTTCGAGAAAATTAAATCTTTATTCATAAAATCTGGGGTCTCACAGGGACGATGCATTCTCTACTTATTTCAGTATTTAATTCATTTATGATGAACTAAATTCTTAGTTAGGCTTGCAATGAATCTTTATTGTTGAACAAGGATTATTTTGCCTTAATTCCAGTTCAATAAATTATCAATTCAGGTTATCTATTGTGATTTGCACTTTAATTTATGAATAACTTGATCACCAGTTCTGTGTGGATTTATATGGATTCGAGAGATGATGTATGAATCTAGACTTAATCACTTTAGCATGTGTTCTTAAATTCTATGTTTGATGGAATCTTGATGAATATTTAGAATAGAAATATACCTAGCATCACATGTAATCGCGTAAAGAACTTGTAATTTAAACCTTATTTGATTTTAATTTACATAGAGATATAGTGAATTAGTTAATTAAGGTGTTTGGCTTAATTCTATCAAATTTGTGAATTTAAGTTAATACATTGTTAGTGCATCGAGAGCTGGCTAATTCTATTTGAGTGTTCTTGATTAATAAACTGAGATAGTTTATTGAACTGGAATAAGTTATGATAATCAGAGTGAGACTTAAAGTGAACTTGTAAGCCTAATTCTCCATTATTTACTTGAAATTTACGGTTATTTATTGTATTGATTGATTTGGATTTTTAGTTTCTTAGTTTTCTTTAATTATAATCCTTAATTTGAGTAGTTTAATAAAATTGAGTTAATATAAAACAGGTAGTTGTAGGTTTAATTTCATACTAGTCTCTGTGGGAAGGATACTTTTTCTTACTATTATATTACTTACTGACCGTGTATACTTGCGTGTAAAGCGTATATAGATTTTACCCAACAAGTTTTTGGCGCCGTTGTCGGGGACTAGTTTTGATTTTAGTATTTTTCAATATCAGTTTAATTAGTTCAGTTTTACTAACATTTTTTTCTTTTGTTTTGTTTTTTCTTGTTGCAGATTTTTGGACTTAGTTTATGCAAACTCGGTCTAAGAAGCCATAATTGCTTCCTTTCGAGGACAACATCAAGAAAAGATTTCAAAGGTTGAGTAAGTGGATTAAGGATACTAGGGAAAATCTAGATAAGGAAGAAACTACGGCTGCAGAAGATCAAAAAGCGCTAAGGGATTATGCTACTCCTAGGGTGACTAAGCTTTAGTCGAGTATCACCAGGCCTGCGATAGCTGTGAACAATTTTTAGATCAAGCCTGGAACCATACAAATGATACATAACTTAGTGCAGTTTAGGGGATTAGCCAACGATGATCTGAATGTGCACTTAGTCATCATTTTAGAAATATGCAACACTTTCAGATACAATGGGGTGTCGGATGATGCAGTCAGACATCGCTTGTTTCCCTTCACACTGCGGGACAAGGTGAAAAGTTGGTTACACTCTCTACCGCCAGGCTCGATTACTACATGGGACGACCTTACTCAGAAGTTTTTGGCCCAGTTTTTCCCACCGACAAAGACTGCGAAGATGAGAAACGAGATTACTATGTTTGAGCAGCAACATGGGGAGTCATTTATACGAGGTATGGGAAAGGTACAAGGAATTACTAAGAAAGTACCGACATCATGGACTACCTAAATAGATGCAGATGAACACGTTCTACAACGTGGTTGAGTGGTAATCTCAGGACTAGGATAGATGCAGCTTCGGGTGGAGCGTTCATGGAAAAGAGCTATGAGGAGGTGTATAATCTGATAGAAACGATGGTGGCTACTAACTACCAGTGACCCACAATGAGAATGACATAACCTAAGGTAGCTGGGGTATTAGAGGTAGATAGGGTAACAACGTTAGCCGCACAAAGTTCATCTTTCTCAAAGAAAATGGATGATTTGACAGGTGCATATACACAACAGGTTGCTTATGTTTGCGAATTATGTGTGAGGGAACATACTATATAATAGCGTACCATTAACCCAACAACGGTATAGTTTGTGGGCAATTACAATAGGGTTCCGCAGAATATGTATCAGAATGCCTACAATCCGGGGAAAAGAAATCATAGTAATTTTTCGTGGGCTAATAATCAAAATTAGCAGGCTCTATGACCTTCTTATCCCATGGGGTTTCAAAATCAGCATCAACAAGTAGCTGCACAGCTAGAGAAAAAGACAGATTTAGAGGAGCAATTATTGAAGTATATATCGGGAAACGAGGTGGCAATGAAAACACATGCAGTGGCCATCAAAAACTTAGAAAATGAGATGGGACAGCTTGCTTTAGCACTTAATAATAGGCCTCAAGGAACTCTACCTAGGGACACAAAAAAGAATCCGAAGGGAAATCACGAACAATGTCAAGCAATTACTTTGAGGAGTGGAAAGCATCTTGAGGGGAAGAACGCCGAAAATTCAGCTAAGAAAGATGACAAAGAAGGTGAAGACAAAGTGATTGAAAAGAAATAGGGTGAGGAAAAGCAAGGGGACAAGAGTAAGACAGATGTTGAGCCAGTTGTGTATCCTCCGCCACCATTTCAGTAGATAGTTTAGAAACAGAAACTAGACAAGCAATTCTCAAAATTTTTAGAAGTTTTTAAAAAACTTCAAATTAACATTCCTTTAGTAGAAGCCTTAGAGCAAATGTCGAGTTACGTCAAATTTATGAAGGGGATTTTGTTAACAAAAAAGAAGTTAGAGGATTACGAGACTGTAGCTTTAACGGAGGAGTGCAGTGAAGTTCTACAGAGAAAGTTACCTCCGAAGTTGAAGGATCTGGGGAGTTTCACCATTCCTTACACAATCGGGAACATGGCCTTCAACAAGTGTTTGTGTGACTTGGGTGCGAGTGTGAACCTTATGCCGTTGTCAGTTTATACTCAGTTAGGTTTGCCAGCTCCGAAGCTGACAAACATCTCACTATAGTTATCGGATAGATCGGTGACCTATCAAAGAGGAATGGTGGACGAAATCTTAGTTAAGGTGGATAATTTTTTTTTTTAGCAGCTTTTATAATTCTGGATTATGAAGAGGACAAAAACAACCTAATCATCTTAGGGAGGCCATTTTTGGCTATAGGTAGGACTCTCATTGATGTTCAGAAAGGGGAATTAACCAAGAGGGTATAAGACCATGAAATCAAATTTAATGTGTTTAAGGCCATGAGGTTCCCTACAGATGAGGAAGAGTGTTTCCGATTGGATGTGATCGACAGGATAGTTAATGAAGACTTGGTTAAAAGTTTGGTTAGAGATCCATTGGAGAATACTTTATTGGGGGATGAGGACTTGGATGATCCAGAGTTCGTGGATTACTTGCATATGCTGGATTCATTACCTAGAGTTAGCAGGTTCAAGGTACCATCCGAGCCACTACATACAGAAGAACAAACTTCAGCACGGATGAAACCTTCACTTGAGGAGCCACCCACTCTTGAGCTTAAGCCTCTTCCTAAACACCTCAGGTATGCTTATTTGGGTAATTTAAATACTTTACCTGCTATTATTGCATCTGTTCTTAACGAACTGCAGCAAAGTAAGTTGATAAGGGTGCTTAGAGAGTACAAGTCAGGTATAGGATGGCCAATTGTAGATATAAAAGGGATGCGTCCATCCTTCTGCATGCACAAGATTCTTATGGAAGAGGACGCAAAGCTAATAGTGGAACAGCAAAGACGACTATATCCGATCATGAAAGAATTAGTAAAGAAGGAAATACTAGAGTGGTTGGATGCGGGAATTATTTACCCAATTTTAGACAGTACATGGATTAGTCCAGTTTAGTGCGTTCCAAAATAGGGTGGAATGATAGTAGTGAAGACCAATGACAATGTACTGATTTCGATGAGGACGCTGACCGGATGGAGGGTTTGCATGGACTATTGAAAGTTAAATAAGGCAACCTGGAAGAACCACTTTCCTCTACCCTTTATCGATTAGATGTTGGACTCGTTGACTGGGCATTAATACTACTGTTTACTGGATGGATATTCGGGGTATAACCAAATAGTCATAGCTCCTGATGATCAAGAAAAGACCACTTTCACATGCCCATACGACACCTTTGCATTAAGGAGGATGTCCTTTGGTTTGTGTAACGCACCGATGATTTTCCAAAGATGTATGATGGCTATCTTCTCAGACATGGTGGAGAAGAATGTGGAAGTTTTCATGGACGACTTCTCAGTCTATGGAAATACTTTTGATATCTGTCTAGAGAATTTGGTCATGGTCTTGAAGCGATGTGTGGAAACGAACATGATGCTTAGCTTGGAGAAGTTCCACTTTATGGTTGAAGAATGAATAATTCTGGGGCACAAGGTCCCTGCGAAAGGCTTAGAGGTTGATAAGGCAAAGCTTGGCACGATAGAAAATCGTCCACCGCCAAATTCAGTTAAGGGAATCCGCAGTTTTCTTGTACACGTTGAATTCTACCAAAGATTTATAAAGGATTTCTCTAAGATTGCAAAACCACTATGCAGTCTCTTAGAGAAAGATGCAGTCTTTAGTTTTGATGAAGAGTGTAAAGCAGTGTTTGAACAGTTGAAAAAGAAATTGACTACAGCTCCAGTGATCGTAGCACCAGATTGGACGATGCCTTTTGAATTAATGTGCGATGCTAGCGACTACGCGATAGGGTCTGTTTTGGGTCAACGCCAAGAAAAGATATTCCATGCCATATACTACGCAAGTAAAACCCTCACAGATGCCCAATTAAACTACACAACTACCGAGAAAGAATTACTTGCAGTAGTATACACCTTTGACAAATTTAGAGCTTACTTAATAAGAAAAAAGGTGGTGGTATACATGGATCACTAGGCGATTCGTTATTTGATCTCAAAGAAGGATGATAAGCCTAGACTAATCAGATGGATTCTACTCCTTCATGAATTCAACTTGGAAATAAAGGATAGGAAAGGGACAAAAAATCAAGTGGCAGATCATCTTTCGAGACTGGAAAATACGGATAAGGATGGGCAGATAAATGTGTAATTAATGAATCGTTTCCGGATGAGAAACTTTTTGGAATAAACTCTGAGTTTCCATGGTATGCAGACTTTGCCAATTACTTGGTAAGCAAAATCTTTCCCCATGATCTGACACGTCAGCAAAAGAGAAAGTTCTTACATGATGTCAAGTGGTACATGTGGGACGAGCCCTATTTTTTCCGACAGTGTGTAGACAAAATGATTCGGAGATGTCTGTCGTACAACGAAGTAAAAAATATTTTTCACGAATGCCATTCAACTGCTTATGGGGCACATTATGGTAGTGAGTGGACAACGACCAAGATACTTCAAGCAGGATTTTACTGGCTTACTGTGTTCAAGGATGCCCACTAGTTCGTGAAAAACTGTGATAGATGCCAAAGGGTGGGTAATATCTCGAAGAGGAATGAGAGGTCGCTTAATACTATCATGAAAAGTAGAGGTTTTTGATGTATGGGGGATGGGCTTCATGGGACCTTTTCCTCCTTCATTCAACAACTTGTACATCTTGCTAGCTGTGGATTACGTGTCAAAGTGGGTTGAAGCCGTAACACTTCCTACCAATGATACCAAGGTGGTTCTTAAGTTTCTTCAAAAGAACATCTTGATAAGGTTTGGCACACCAAGAGCAATTATAAGTGACGAGGGAAGTCACTTCTGCAATAGGTCATTTATAATTCTTTAAGCGAAGTACGGGGTCAATCATAGGGTTGTAACAACATATCACCCCCAAATGAGTGGTCAAGCTGAGGTTTCCAATAGAGAGGTGAAGAAAATTTTAGAGAAGGTAGTGAATCCGAGCAGAAAAGATTGGTCTCTAAAGTTGGATGACGCACTATGGGCTTATAGGATAGCATAAAAGAAGCCAATAGGGATGTCTCTGTATCAGTTGGTCTACGGGAAATCGTTTCACCTTCTAGTGGAATTATAACATAAGGTATACTGGGCCATTTAGAAACTTAACTTTGATCAAACAGCTGCATGAGAGAAGAGGTTACTCCAATTGAACGAACTCGATGAATTTTGACGGCAAGCGTATGAGAACTCAAAGCTGTATAAAGAAAAAGTCAAGAAGTGGCATGACCAAAAGATTATGCAGAGAAAGTTTGAACCGGGACAATCAATGTTACTGTTCAACTCACGACTGAGATTGTTCCACGGAAAGCTCAAATCCCGATGGTCGGGGCCATTCACGATAAAAATTGTTTTCCCACATGGCGCAGTTGAACTATACAGTAGAAATCCACTTGAGACATTCAAAGTAAACAGTCAACGGTTAAAGCATTACTTGTAAGACCCCAACTTTTATAAATAAAGATGAATTTTCTATAAATATCATTTTTGAATATTAAGGTATGAATTTGTTATAATGCTATAGTTGTGGGTAATATTTATAAATTTTGCAAAGTAAGCAAGTTGTTATATAATATTCGATTGGTCAAGGAATATTCGTACAACAGCACAATCATTGGTGGACTCCACAACAGAATTATTGTCGGAGTTAGAAAACGACAAAATTATCTTTGTATAAAATAACGGCGGAAGTTTTACCGTTAACTGTTGAAACACCCGGTGTTAAAAGTACAGTAATACACGTAGTTGCATAGTATCACATGGTATTGATTATTGATGCTTACGTGAGAAGTCACTCAGTTTCGTTCAATTATTGCTACAATAATTGCTGGATAATATCTCACGTTATTTGATTCAATTATTGTGAATATTTATATATTATTAAATCAATAATTGATACGACAAAGTTATTAATATTATTATTTACAATATTAACGATGTCTAAAAGTTCTATCAAGGAGTTGTTTGGTCACCTAATTGTGCGCCAATAAGGAGAAATCCTTATTGGAAAGCCCCCTCTTTCCTGGGAATGACCTGGTCGATTAATATTGTGAATTATAATAATGGTGATAAATGTATTTTTTATTATTATAAATATAATAAAATAGAAATCTTTTTATATAAAACAAAATACTTTATAAAGTTATTTATTTAATTAGATTTTAAATAGAATATATTATATTTTATTATGCATAGTGCCTGCATAGTTTTTGCATAGTAAATTTTTTTTATATAAAATAGAATACTTTTATAAAGTTATTTGTTTTATCGATTTTAAATAGAATATATTATATTTTATCATGCATAGTATTTGCATAGTGCCTGTATAATATTTGTATAGTAAAAACTTTTTATATAACACATAATAGTTTTTATAAAGTTTTATTTTATTTGATTATAAATAGAATATATTATATTTTATTACATAGTGCAGCATAGTATCCTTTCCATTCTCCTATAAATAGGATGCTTAGTTATAATTGAAAATCACACCAGAAATTCAGAGAATTCTTCTTCTATAATCTTGAGCGTATTTCTTTAGAGTTTAAGAAAGCTTTGAGCGTAGAAAATAGTGCAAGTTTTCTTCAAGTATATCCCCGCCCTACCCGTTAGAATACTCTTCTTTTTAAGGTAAGGGGTATTATTCTTTCGTATTCATGAAGAGAGTTATTTTTTTTCAATACTCGTAAGAGTTGTTATTCCATTCTTTATTATTCTATTGGAATAACTTGTCTGTGCGGTCTATCGCATGCCTGGTGAATTTTGTTGTTATTCTATTCTTTATTATTCTGTTGGAATATCATGTCGGTGCATATTACGCATGACCTGGTTCCATTCTTTATTATTCTGTTGGAATATCCTGTCGGTGCATATTACGCATGACCTATTTCCATTCTTTATTATTCTGTTGGAATATCATGTCGGTGCGTATTATGCATGACCTGGTTCTATTCATTATTATTCTGATGGAATATCATGTCTATGCGAGTTACGCATGACCTGCTTCCATTCTTTATTATTCTGTTGGAATAACCTGTTTGTGCGGATTACGCACACCTGGTGAATTCTTCTGTTATTACATTCTTTATTATTCTGTTGGAATAATTTGTATGCGTGGATTACCGCATGGCCGTAAAAATCAATTTGCGGTTTCATATATTCTACTATACTCAGTTGGTTAAAGTTTTGGCTTCTATACTCCATGAAATTAGTGGAATATCCTTGATATTTGCGCTTCATCCAGTATCTTTTCATGGAAATATTCTTCTGAGCATTCTTGAATGTTACTCCACAAAATAGTATCATGTTGACAATTTGGACGTTATTGATTTCTGGATAAATTAAATTATAAATCTTTAAAAATTTATCCTTGAACTTGTTTTGTTGAATTCTTATATCATTGTCATCATCCTCATGTTTATAATATGTTGAAAGTCATCTCTATCCTGTAGTTCATAGATGGACTTGATATGATTATGACCAGGGATTATTCGGTATAATCATAACCATAACGTTACAAATGATGTGGTAAAAATCCTCATTTTCCGTAATGCATTGATGGACAGTTGTTGGCATGATCATGACCATTGATGAATAAACGAATATCTTTGGCCCGTAGTGCATGGGTAATTTGTGGTCGTGATACTAATGAATATCCTTGGTCGTAGTGCAGGGATGATGTAGATTATTTATTAAGATGAGTCTCAGCGATAAAAGTGATGAAAAACCCTTTTAAATCATAGAAGATAGTAAATTTCATTCTCTACTTGACTCTTCTAATGGATTACGTGTTCCGCTTCAGTTAAACTTGATGTTTGTTATATTTTATCAGTTTAACACTGTTGAAGGCTAACGATAAATTATTTTGCATTATCTTACTCATAATATTTCTTACTGGGCTAGTTGAGCTCACCCTTTCTTTTCTTCGTTCTCTTGTGAAATGAGAATATAGCTGGGATGAGTCGGGGAATAGATTGACGGTCCAGATGGTTGTTTTAGTAGTCCTCACTATTCTATAAAATATCGTGACAATAAATGTAATGAGGACTCCATTGAGTGTGGATATTGTCTAGATGACAATATTCTTATTAAAACTCTTAGATTATGTTTTGTCGTATTTTACACGACTGTTGTATAATTAAGTTGTATTTGAATTTTGTACCATGTATTTGGCGACTCAAGATGGGTGATGTATACCTATTTTGGGGGCGCCACGGTTGGTATCAAAGCTTAGGATATGATCCCTGGTTGAGATGTGAGACAAGAACTAGGAGGGAGAGGCGGGAATTCTTCGTTAGTATGACCTACCTAAGTTTATTTGGTATTTAATTGGCCGGTCAGAGTATAGGAATAATATGTGATATATTAATTAACCCTTGTTTTGTGGCAGTATTGGAAACTGGCATTCGAAAATGTTGAGATAAGCAATGTAGCACATGAGATCGTGGAGTCACCGTAGATTAATACCAAGGATATTGTGCAACAGGAAGACAATAATCCTCAGCTGAACAACAACACCGACCAAATGACGAATGGCAAAATGTTTAGGAGCTTTCTGCAATTCGTACAACATCAGGCAAGAGAAACTCCTGTCCAAAATGTAGGTGGAAACACTGGAAACTCTCGGACGGTCACCGCTAAATAGTTCAAGGAGCTGGGACCACCAGAGTTTATTGGAGAGCCAAAACCACTTAAGGCGGAAGCGTGAATAAAGTAGATCACCAAGATATTTGATGTCTTGGGATGCTCCGAGGAGCAAAAGGTTCCCTTTTCCAACTTTATGTTGCGAGGAGAGGCAGATTACTGGTGGGAATCAGTAAAGCGTACTCAACCTGGCGCACTGAAGATGTCTTGGGAGAAGTTCTAAGAACTATTCAACGACAAGTACTTTCCCGAAAGTATTCGTCACATGAAAGAGGTAGAGTTCATAAAGTTGGAGTAGAACAATATGACCGTGTCACATTACGAAGCTAAGTTTGCCGAGTTGTCCCGGTTTACGTCTAACTTGGTTAACAATAAGGAGAGAATGACGCGGGTGTTTCTAAGAGGTTAGAAACCCGATATATGTCAATATCTAATTTCTCATAAACTGTGTTTGTATTCAGATGTTGTAAATAGGGCTCAGTTATTGGAACGCAATAACGAGTCAACTCAACCAAGAGAAAGCAGCCGGCAAAATAATAATACCAGTGGTAGCAGTCATCAAAGCGGTGACAACAAACGTTGAGGGAATCAACATGCCAGAAATGGTAACCACTTTGGTGGTAATCATGGCCAAGATAATAAGAATGGACATTTTAAGAAGAGGAGATTCAACAATGATGGAAAGACGTCAGCATCAGCACCCGTGGTTAAGGAAGGAGAATGACCACCTATCATATGCTTCAAATGTGGAGGGGAGGGACATATCAGTCCAAATTGCGCGATGCCATCCAAAGCGTGTTATAATTGTGGAAAAGAAGGTCACTTAGCCCAATTTTGTCGTGCACCGAAGACAAGTCTAGTTGGAACGGTGACACAAAATACTGTCCCTAACAAATCAAAATCAGTAGTTCAAGGGAGAGTGTTTGTTGTGACCTCCCAGAAAGCAAGGAACCCGAACGAGGTCATCACGGGTAAGCTTATCATAAACTCTAGCGAAGTCTATACCTTATTTGATACCGGTTCTACCTATTATTTTATTTCTTCTACTTGCGCTCAACGATTAAATTTGATTCCGGAGAAATTAGACTTTAACTTATTTGTGGGAACTCCGTTGGGAGAAACATTCATTACATCCACGGTTTAAAAGTCTTGTTTGGTTCAAATCGGTACCCTCACATTACCTGTTGATCTTATTTCGTTGAAAATACTTGCATTTGATGTGATTCTAGGGATTGATTGGTTAACTATTCATCATGCAAAAATTGATTGTTTTCGTAAGGTTGTTAGCTTTCACATTCCTAACCAACCTATTATGCGAATTCAAGCAACCAAACCATTAAAATCAATCACTGTCATTTCAAGCCATAAAGCTATTCATTTATTGAAAAATGGATGTCAAGCCTTTTTAGCTCATGTCACAGATTTAAACAAAAATACGTCAGATTTGAATGATATTTGTATTGTTAATAAATTTCTTGACGTATTCCCTGAAGAACTTCCTGGCCTACCCACAGAGCGTGAAATTGAATTTTGTATCGACCTTGAACCCGATACAAAACCCATTTCCAAAGCCCCATATCGAATGACTCCTACTGAACTTCAGGAGTTAAAGACCCAATTATAAGAATTGTTAGACATTGGTTTCATTCGTCCTAGTACGTCTCCTTGGGGTGCTCCTGTTCTATTCGTGAAGAAGAAAGATGGGAGTATGCGACTTTGTATTGACTACCGGGAATTGAACCATGTCACCATCAAGAATAGGTATCCGTTACCTCGCATTGATGTCCTGTTTGACGAGTTGCAAGGAGCACAATTATTTTCAAAGATCGATCTTCGTTCTGGATATCATCAGCTGAAGGTTAAAACTGATGATATTCCAAAGACTGCCTTCAGAACTCGGTACGGGCATTATGAATTCTTAGTCATGTCTTTTGGATTGACTAATGCTCCTGCTGCCTTCATGGATATGATGAACCGAGTATTCAATGAATATTTAGATCACTTTGTGGTCATCTTTATTGATGATATCCTCGTATATTCCAAAAGCCGTGAAGATCATGAGCAACACTTGAGGCTGATACTCCAAAAGCTTCGTGAAAACAAGCTTTATTCCAAGTTGAAGAAATGCGAGTTCTGGCTTGAGGAAGTAGCATTCCTTGGGCACGTAGTATCAATTCATGGAATATCTGTTGACCCGACAAAGATTGAAGGTATTCAAAGCTGGGAGCAACCTAAATCAGTGACCGAAGTACGTAGCTTTCTCGGATTAGTGGTTATTATCGGAGATTCATGGAAGGGTTTTCTCGAATCGTTACTCCATTAACTCAGTTGACTCAGAAAGATATAAAATTCGGTTGGAGCGTGGAATGTGAGATGATTTTTCAAGAACTCAAGAGGAGACTCATTTCAGCACCTGTTCTGATAATACCATCTAACTCGGAGGGATTTGTCATCTATAGTGATTCATCGGGCAAAGGGTTACGATGTGTTCTCATGCAACACGGGAAAGTCATATCTATGCCTCGCGACAACTCAAAGAATATGAGAGCAATTATCCTACTCATGATCTATAGTTGGCAGCTGTCGTTTTCGTACTTAAAATTTGGAGGCATTACCTGTATGGAGAGAAGGTGGAGATCTTTACGGATCATAAAAGCCTCAAATATTTATTCACTCAAAAGGAACTCAACATGCGACAACGACGTTGGCTTGAACTGTTGAAAGATTATGATCATACCATCCAATACTATCCTGGAAAAGCGAACGTGGTAGCTGACGCATTGAGTAGAAGATCATATGCGGGTATGAGTGCGATATTGTCAACACAAAGGCCCATTTTGTGTGACTTGCAAAGGATGGAGATAGAGTTAAAGACTCCGGGGACCCATGTGATGATGGCGAATATACGAGTAGAACCAACTTTAATTGATAAAGTTAAAGCTGCTCAAACTACAGACCTGGAGCTGATGCATATGAGGAAGAAAGTGCAAGAAGGTGCTATTTCGGAAGCAAGAATCGATGAAAAAGGAATACTTCGAGTCAACTCTAGACTTTTTGTTCCTAACAACCCTGATTTAAAGTATAAAATCATGATGGAGGCGCACAACACACAGTTTACAATCCATCCTGGGAGTACCAAAATGTATCGTTATCTTTGACATACATTTTGGTGGAGCAATATGAAGAAAGAGAGATAACAGGGTTTATCTCAAGGTGTCTAACTTGTCAACGAGTCAAGGCGGAGCATCAAGTGCCAAAAGGTCCATTACAACCACTTGAAATTCCAGAATGGAAGTGGGAGCACGTTACCATGGATTTCGTTACCGGTCTTCTTAAAGTTTCTCAAGGCATAGATGCGATTTGGGTCATTATTGATAGATTGACCAAGTCTTCTCATTTCTTACCGATACGAGAAACTTATACACTTGAACGTCTTGCTCGTATGTACATAAACGAGATTGTAAGATTGCATGGTATGCCAGTATCCATAGTTTTTGATCGAGACCCAAGATTCACTTCAAGATTTTGGGTTAGTTTGCAAAAAGCTATGGGCACGGATTTACGATTTAGCTCGGCATATCATCCTCAGACGGACATGCAGTCGGAGAGGACTATTCAAACTCTTGAAGATCTATTAAGACTCTATGTCCTTGACTTCAAGGGTAGTTGGGACAAGTTCTTTCCATTGGTGGAGTTTTCCTACAACAACAATTATCAAACAAGTATTGGCATAACTCCATTTGAGGCGTTGTATGGACGAAAGTGTCGTTCTCCAGTATATTGGGATGAGGTGGGTGAAGCAACGTTGTTGGGACCGGAGTTGGTACGTATGACTACAGAAAAGATTCAAACGATCTAACAACGTATAAAAACCTCACAAGATCGACAAAAGAGTTATGCTGATCTTCATCGAAAGGACGTAGAATTCGATATTGGAGATCATGTGTTGTTACGTGTTGCTCCATGGAAAGGAGTTACGAGATTTGGAAAGAGAGGAAAGCTCAATCCTCGATTCATTGGCCCATTTTTAATCCTCGATCGAGTATGAACTGTAGCCTATAGACTCGCTTTACCGCCAAGTATGTCTCATTTTCATAATGTTTTTCGCATATCTATGTTACGTAAATACGTGAAAGACCCAAACCACATTATTGAGTTAGAATCAGATGAAATAGCGGAAATTTAACGTATGAAGAGGTTCCTGTTAAAATCTTGGATAAGAAGGAGCATATTTTACGCTCCAAGGTTATACCTCAAGTCAAAGTTTTGTGGAGAAACCACGATGTTGAGGAAATGACCTGGGAGTTAGAATCTGAAATGAAATCAAGGTATCCATACCTCTTTGACATACCAGGTACGTACCCTAATTTCGAGGGCAAAATTTCATAAGAAGAGGAGGTTGTAAAACCCTAACTTTTATGAATAAAGATGAATTTTCTATAAATATCATTTTTGAATATTAAGGTGTGAAGTTGTTATAATGTTATAGTTGTGAGTAATATTTATAAATTTTTCAAAGTAAGCAAGTTGTTATATAATATTCAATTGGTTGGGGAATATTCGTTTTAACAGGGAATATTCGTACAACGGCACAATCATTGGTGGACCCCACAATAGAATTATTGTCGGAGTTAGAAAACGATAAAATTATCTTTTTATAAAAATAACGGCGAAAGTTTTACCGTTAACTGCTGAAACACCCGGTGTTAAAAGTACAGTAATATGCGTAGTTGCATAGTAGCACACAGTATTGATTATTGATGCTTACGTGAGAAGTCACTCAGTTTTGTTCAATTATTGCTACAATAATTGCTGCATAGTATCTCACGTTATTTGATTCAATTATTGTGAATATTTATATATTATTAAATCAATAATTGAGATGATAAAGTTATTAATATTATTATTTACAATGTTAACGATGTCTATAAGTTCTGTCAAGGAGAGGTTTGGTCACCTAATTGCACGCCAAAGGGAGAAATCCTTATTGAAAAGCCCACTCTTTCCTGTGAACGACCTGGTCGATTAATATTGTGAATTATAATAATGGTGATAAATGTTATTTTATTATTATTATAAATATAATAAAACAGAATACTTTATAAAGTTATTTGTTTTATTAGATTTTAAATAGAATATATTATATTTTATTATGCACAGTGTTTGTATAGTGTCTGCATAGTGTTTGCATAGTAAATTTTTTTTTTTATATAAAATAGAATACTTTTATAAAGTTATTTGTTTTATTAGCTTTTAAATAGAATATATTATATTTTATTATGCATAGTGTTTGCATAAAAAAAACTTTTTATATAAAACAGAATACTTTTTATAATGTTTTGTTTTATTTGATTATAAATATGATATATTATATTTTATTGCATAGTGCAGCATAGTATCCTTTCCATTCTCCTATTAAAAGGATGCTTAGTTAGAATTGAAATTCACACCAGAAATTCAGAGAATTCTTGTAAGACCCCAACTTTTTTAATGAATAAAATCAAATTTCCTTTATTTTTTATTGTGAATAATAAGATATTAATTTGATATAATACTTTGGTTATGGGTGAAATATGCAAATTTTGCAAAATAAGCAAGTGGTTATAAAATATTAAATTATCGGGGAATATTCGTTTGGTCGTGGAATATTCTTTCTGTCGGGGAATATTCGTACGACGACGCAGCCATTTGTGGGCCCCATAACGGATAAAGGTCGGATGAAGAAAACGACAAAATTGAATAACGGCGTAGTTGTTGCCGTTAAGACTGTTGGAATACCCGGTGGTTAAAATACGATGTCTACGCGTGGTTGCACAAAGAAGACATGGTATTCGCAGTATTGTTGAATTATTGATCCTTACGTAAGAAGGCACTACTCAATAATTGTCACAGTAGTTACTGTTGAATATTTTATTTTATTCAATAATTGATGCGTTGATATTTTATATTATTATTGTTTCAATAATTATCACTGCACAGTATTTCCCATTATCAGATCAATAATTTATATTATTTGAATAATATTATTAGATAGCATTATTGGCAATGTCTAGAAAGTTCATCAAGGAGAGGTTTGGTCACACCTAATTGCGCGCCAAGAAGGAGAAATCCTTATTGGAAAGCCCCTCTTTCTGAGGAACTACCGGTTGTCATAAATGTGATTCTGTAATATTATTTGTGAATAATTAATTATTGATTCATATGATAAGGAAATATTTATTTTATGTGGACATAAATGATGGATTTATTTATGTGGTTATTAATGAAGGAATTAATGCTGAGATATTTTATCAGTATTTTGTCAGATTGAAAGTATTTAAAAATCATCCGTTTGTGGATTTCGGGTATTTTTCTGTTTGGAATTTGGAAAAACTCAAAGCAACAAAGTTGTAGAGAATTCGATTTCGTGTGGAATGGACATAAAATTCGTATTTTTCTGATAAACGGGCTATTTTCTATGAATTATTAAAGTTTCTGATTATTGTTTAAATGATAAAACATTTTGGAAAATTCTAGAATTGGTGAGCCCCACTTTTGGTTGGTGAGAAATGTGCTCAAATTGAATTTCAAATGTGGTGGGTGGCAATAGTAGCAAGTAAAGCCATCGTGTGCGCAGTCAAGTCTCGCCTTGCAGTCTTTACCATTTTCCTATAAATAGAGGGCTAAGTTAGAATTGAAAATCACACGTAAATATAAACTCTCTCTTTCACTCTCTATATTATCGAGCGTATTCTTGTGAGTATTTTGATACTTTGAGTGTTCTTTATACGGTGCAAGTTCCTTGAAGATTATATCAAATATTTCGATGTAAGCATTGTCTTTTTGAGGTAAAGGGTATTATTTATTTCATATTCTGAAGAGATATTATTTTTCATATTCGTATGAATATTATTTCGTTCAATATTCGCAAGAAATATTATTTTCATTTAATATTCGTAAGGAATATTATATTTGTTCAATATTCGAAAGGAATATTATTTTCGTTTAATATTCGTAAGGGATGTTATTTTCTTCGTAAGTGATATTATTTCTTCAATATCATTATGCCGAAATATTGGTTGGAACTTTTTATCAAATTTGGAACTTTTCATGTCGGGGTTACTATTCATGAGTTATTATTCACGAGTTACTATTCATGAGTTACTATTCACGAGTTACTATTCACGAGTACTATTCACGAAGCATGATGATTTTTCTTGTGGAATTTCTATCTTTTGGTGTCGGAGTTACTATTCACGTATACGACACTATTCACGTATATGGCACTATTCACGAAGACGGCACTATTCACCGAAAAATGAAATTTTCTTCTTTTTATCTAAGGTGTCTATTATGGTTACTATCTTTGATTGTATCCATGTTTTGATCTTTATTCTTGAATTTTGCTTCAAAATTGGTTATTATGAAGTATTATTGATCTTGGATAAACTGCATAATACTGAATCTCTAATATTTGTTATTTTGTTTCCTTTGGATTCGTTCCTTTAAAATATTTTTCATCATCCTCGGTCCTAAATGATGATATTTATCGAATATCTTTGGCACTGTAGTGCAAAGATGAATGATTAATCGATGAATATCTTTGGCCTCAGAAGTGTAAAAGATGAATGATTACCTAATGAATATCTTTGGCCCGTAGTAAAAAAGATGAATAGGTGTTGAGATGAACATGACCAGGTGGTGATACAAATGAGTATCTTTGGCGCAGCAGCAAAGATGAATATTTGATTAAAGATGTGTATTGATTGATGTTACAGGGATAAATATATTGATGATGGACTTTTACTTTCCTAGAAGATAGTAGAATTCTTTCTCTACTTGACTCTTCTAATGGATTGCTTATTCCGCTGCAGTTGTTGATCTAAAACTTGTTATCTATTATATTTTATCAGATTTTTCCCTGTTGAAGACTAATGATAATTTGTTGTATATTATCATAGTCATAATATTTCTTACTGGGTTAGTTGAGCTCACCCTTTCTTTTACTGTTCTCTTCAGGAAATGAGAATATAGCTGGGACTAGTCGGGGAATGGATTAACGGTCCAGATGGTTGCGTTAGTAGTCCTCACTATTTTGTGAAATAGCGTATCAATAATTGTAATGAGGACCCCTTTTGAGTTTTTATACTGTCTATTAGACAATAGTTGTATTCAAACTCACAGTATATGTGTTGTCGTATTTTGTACGATAATTGTATTACTGAATTTCTATTTGTTTTTGTACCATGTATTTGGCTACTCAGAATGGGTTGGATGGAATGGACCTATTTTGGGGTCGTCACAATTCTTCTTCTATAATCTTGAGCGTATTTCTTTATAGTTTAAGAAAGCTTTGAGCGTAGAAAATAGTGTAAGTTTTCTTCAAGTATATCCCCGCCCTACCCGTCGAAATACTCTTCTTTTTAAGGTAAGGGGTATTATTCTTTCGTATTCGTGAAAAGAGTTATTTTCTTTCAATACTCGTAAGGGTTGTTATTCCATTCTTTATTATTATGTTGGAATAACTTTATCATTCGATTCTATCGCATGCCCGGTGAATTCTGTTGTTATTCCATTCTTTATTATTCTGTTGGAATATCCCGTCGGTGTGTATTACGCATGACCTGGTTCCATTCTTTATTATTCTGTTGGAATATCATGTCGGTGCGTATTACGTATGACCTGTTTCCATTCTTTATTATTCTGATGGAATATCCTGTCGGTGCGTATTACGCATGACCTGGTTCCATTCTTTATTATTCTATTGGAATATCCTATCGGTGCGTATTACGCAGGACCTGGTTCCATTCTTTATTTTTATGTTGGAATATCCTGTCTGTGCGGGTTACGCATGACCTGGTTCTATTCTTTATTATTCTGTTGGAATAACCTGTATGTGCGGATTACGCACGCCTGTTGAATTCTTCAGTTATTCCATTCTTTATTATTCTGTTGGAATAATCTGTCTACGTGGATTATCGCATGGCGGGAAAAATCCATTTGCGGTTTCATATATTCTATTATACTAATTTGGTTAAAGTTTTGGCTTCTATACTCCATGAAATTAGTGGAATATCCTTGATACTTGCGCTTTATCCAGTATCTTTTCATGGAAATATTCTTCTGAGCATTCTTGAATTTTACTCGACAAAACCGTATCATGTTGACAATTTGGACGTTATTGATTTCTGGATAAATTAAATTATAAATCTTTAAAAATTTATCCTTGAACTTGTTTTATTGAATTCTTATATCATTGTCATCATCCTCATGTTTATAATATGTTGAAAGTCATATGTGTGGCTGTAGTGCATAGATGGACTTGGTATGATTATGACCGAGGATTATTTGGTATAATCATGACCAGTAATGTTATAAATGATGTGCTAAAAATCCTCATTTGCCGTAGTGCATTGATGGACAGTTGTTGGCATGATCATGACCATTGATGAATACACGAATATCCTTGGCCCGTAGTGCATGGGTAATTTGTGGTCGGGATACTAATGAATATCCTTGGCCGTAGTGCAGGGATGATGTGGATTATTTATTAAGCTGAGTCTCAGCGATAAAAGTGATGAAAAACCCTTTTAAATCATAGAAGATAGTAGATTTCATTCTCTACTTAACTCTTCTAATGGATTGCTTGTTCCGCTATAATTAAACTTGATGTTTGTTCTATTTTATCAGTTTAACACTATTGAAGGCTAACGATAAATTATTTTACATTATCTTAGTCATAATATTTCTTACTGGGCTAGTTGAGCTCACCCTTTCTTTCACTGTTCTCTTCAGGAAATGAGAATATAGCTGGGACGAGTCGGGGAACGGATTGACGGTCCAGATGGTTGTTTTTTTAGTCCTCACTATTCTATAAAATAGTGTGACAATAAATGTAATGAGGACTCCATTGAGTGTGGATATTGTCTAGATGCCAATATTTTTATTAAAACTCTTAGATTATGTTTTGTCGTATTTTACACGACTGTTGCATAATTAAGTTGTATTTGAATTTTGTACCATGTATTTGGCGACTCAAGATGGGTGATGTATACCTATTTTGGGGGCGTCACATTACTGGGGTGGCGACATCGACAACGAAGCAACTGCGATCACACTCTCCGATGCGCCATGAATAGGGAGTATTCAGGCAGAAAGACTCAAAAACAAGAGCTCATTGAGAGGCAACGCAATTTTCATGTCATAGCTTATTTCATAATTCTAGTAGTTCATAGATCACTCATGTATAATTCTTAGTTAGTTAGCTTTTATTTTATTAGTAAATTCGATCTTACTTGCTCAACCTGCATGATATTATCTCATGTTTGTGATTTCAATGTGTTTCAGGTACTTAGGATGCCATTAGACATGCACACGAGGAGAAGAAGCTGAAAAATCAAAGTCATCTACATAATAGACCCCTTTCGGTGGGCAAAATTAAGCGACACCTCGCGCCTCAAAAATGGGAGGGGGGCGATCTTTGTCCATACCCGCCCTAGGGGACTCTGCTAGTAAAAATACCCCCACCCCAACGGGGGTACGGGAGATCTAACATTTTTTTAAAGTGCAGATCGTGTTCTACTTCACTTCACAACTTCTCTCTCCTTAACTGACCCCATAACTCCCTTAATCCACGATTTCTACCACAATAACACCCATTCCCCCTCATATCTCCTTCAATTTTGAGCATATCTCCTACCCTCTATAATTCCTAACCCTAATTCCCTAATTCCACACCATTACACACCTATTCTTCTAAGTTCAGTCACCATAAAACCTAGGTTTTCACACAATTGTGAAGGAAAAGGAAAGGAAAATCAGTGCGTAAACAACTAGTTATACTTTTTCATCACACTTTGGACTTCAAGTTTGTCAATTTGGGTAGTTTGGCAGTGTGCACAACAACTGTTTGACAAATTGCTTAACACAAATTTGGGAGAATTTTGTGATTGAATTTACTGTCGTGGCACCTAAGACACCATCTAAGCGACAAAAGGGGAGAAGGGTCCGGTTCTTCACCACCCACTCGTGCCTTCAACAGACAGAAGTTCACGAGTGCCAACACCGCCGATAAATATGACTATTTAGTGCCTAAAGTATTAAATCGAGAGCAAGGTTTGGCACCTGACTCTTTTAACGGACAGATGAGAAGGCAAATACACGAGCAAGGCTGGGAGAAGCTCACTGATGATTCTGACCCAACAATTGTTGATAAGTGGGTTTTATACTTACTTATCGGATATCAATTCATGCGAACTACGCCTATCTTAAGTACTTTTAGTGTGTTTTTAGTTGCATTTTGTTTATTTTGCATTGCATGTACTTAGAGTTCCCTTTGGTGTAAAAGTGCAGAATATGACATATGTTGGCGATGGTGAGTGGCATGTGATCAATGAAGGCACAACATGAGGAAAAAGTGGAGCAAGGAGACTAAGCTTGGGTGGACAGAAGAATGAACAGCACAAAAGACTGAGCAGCTGTGACAACCCGAGAATTTAGACCATTTATTAAAATCTTAAATGTTTAATTAAGGTCAAATATTAGACCTAGATAGAAAATAAGTGTATGCGTTTGATGTTATTGGGATTGAATTTTGAGAATTTCAAAAATTCGGTGAAGGATATAGGTGAATTATTCAGATTAAGTGTTTATGTGATTAAGTTTCGTGTATATGGTTAATGATGTGTTGAGAATGTGGTTAGGGTCGAGGTTGACGGATAAATTATATCGTGTCAAACCCTAAGAATATATTAAAACGACAATGTTCGATTAGAAAACCCTAACGTCGATAAGAAACCCTAGAAAGCGGTTTCGAAACCCTAGTTTAGGTTTAGAATCAAACCCTAATTCGGTGCATGTAACCCTAAATGGGAGCTTAATGGCATAAGTGTAAATAACTATAAGATTAATTAGGGTTAATCTTAGCAAATTGATTACAAAACCCTAATTCCAAATCGAACCCTAATACTTGATCTCGAAAACCCTAGTTTTTGATTTCGATAAATTGAAGCCCTAATCTGGGAAATTAATGGAGAATTATAATGCTCTCGCTATTATTATAATATTAATTAGGTAACGCTTAATTAATTAGCAAACCCTAATTTCAAATTATCGAACTTAAACTTTTCCGTCGTAAACCCTAATGATGGATTTGAAACCCTAATTTATAATTAAGAAAAATGAAAGTGTTAATTTAATATTTTAATGTTAATTAGGTTATATTAATTCTAATTTAATATTAAGTAATTAGAAAACCTTAATCTAATTACGAATATTTAATTGCTATTTTAAAAAATTATTTTCTATTAGAAACCCTAATTTGTGGGTTGAAAATTATAATGTACAAATTTGACCCTAAGTGCTTAATTAGCAATTTTAATTAGGATAAAATAGTCCTAATTAGCAAATAATGATTCATGATTAGGAAATTATGATATAATTAGGAAGCCCTAATTTTAATTAGAAATCAAAATTTTCTATTTTTAAAATTTAATTAGAAAATTTTTGAAATCCAAGTTGCTAAATATTAAAGGGTTAAACCCTAAACCCTAGAATGCTTAAACCCTAAACCCTAGAATGCTCAAACCCTAAACCCTAAAGGTGTGCACTAAATGGAAATTCTAGAAATAAAAGGAAATGACTATTTTACCCTTTTTATATTTTATTAAGTTGGTGTATAGGTGTTGACTATAGGTGAGTGGTTCACCAAATTCCCAGCCCTAGCATGTGCAAAATCTCAGCAAATCTATTATATATCAGCCATACACATTGAATTATATCACATATATTAGATTAAAAGAGAGATAATGCTCACTTTATTTTTGCATTTTCCTCCAAGACCCTCTCTCTCTAAAATTCGAAATCTAGAGTGAGAGAGAAAGAAAAGATGAAGCATGATCAGTTCATAGCAAGCGAAGAACAGAATCCAATGTCAGAAATCATGGATCAAAGCTCAACGCGGTATAAACCCTAAATTTTTGAAATCTATGATCTGAAGTTATTTGTTGTAATTGATTGGTTAAACATGTGTAATAGGGTGTCAAATAATGATCTGGGTTGTCAAAGCACAAACCCATAACATTAAAGAGCTCGAATCTTACATTTTTGAAAATCTGGAAAAATTTTAAAGTTGAGGTCTGACAACGAATGTCAGAGCCTCTAGATCTTTTTCTGTTAAATGTTTAGTGTGTTTTATGTTATATATATGTTCTATGTCATGTCTCATCAGGCTCGAATCAAGAAAATGACCGGATCATAAATGGATGAGAGATATGACCGGCCAAAGGCGTTGACCGATTCACGGAAATGAATTCAGGTAACCTGAATTCTCCGTGAGAGGTTTGACAAGATGTTCAAAGCTCTTGATCTTGTTGGTTTTGTTGTTTTGGCCATTGTGTTGGTTAGATATTGTAAAGCAGTATAAGGACTACATACTAAAACCATTAGATCACCTAGATCCGTATCATAATGATTAGAATATGAGGTCAAACCTCAGTTGACCGACTGCTCGGATAAAGATTCTGGAAAACCCAGAATCTTCAAGAACCAACACCTGACATGTAGTTTGACTGGATTAAAATCTTATTTCTTGTTGTTGTTAGTCAGATCTGTTAATGGGATGTTGTACCCTTACATCATTACTAAAATCATGAACCTTAATATCACTCATAACAAGCTCAGAACGCAAAGTATAAAGATCCAAAGTGGGTACCCTCGATTCTGGTAAACCCAGAAAACGATGAACAACATCTGACAACGATTTTGAGAGCTTAAATCTCTCTGATCTGATGTTGTATGGACATGAAACAAGTTGGTAATTGTAGTATTACATAAACCCTACACGATCAATGTTTAACATGGCCCAGAATCATAAACATCAAAATTTTTGACTCGGTCAAACCATCAACCCTGTAATCTGACATGAAGATCTGGAAATTGGCCAAGAACACCAAGAACACAATTAGCGACACTTTTGTCGCCTAAGGACCCTTTAGCGACAATTTATTTTCTATTTTTCGGAAAATGAATTAAAAATAAATAAAAATGATTTTTAATTATTAAAAATACATATTAAATTATGAAAAATTATTTTAAAGCTTGAAAAATAGTTTTTAACTATTTTGAGTATATTTTGAAAATATTTAATATTTTTGGAATATAAATGGTATTTATTTATTTAATTATTATATTAAATAAATTATTTTAAAATGGTTTTAATTTATGAAAAATTATTTTATGGTGTTAGAAAATATTTTAAGTTATTTTTGATGACTTTTAATATTTTATGATAAATTTCATTAATAATTTATTATTAATGGTAATTAATTTATTTAATAAATATATTAAATAAATTAAGGAAAAATAGAATTAATGTTTTAAAAATTATTTAAAAATGATTTAAGTGTTATAAAATATTTTAAGTTATAAAATATAACTTTTGATATTTTGGCATGAAAATATTAATATTTTAATATTAATATTAATTATCGGATAATGGATTTAAGTGTTTAAAAATCAAATAATTATGATTTTAAGGTATTAAAATATTTTGAAATATTATAATTACATTATAATATTATGTTATGAATTTCATTAATATTTTATATTAAATGAATATTAATGATTAAGGAATTATGTGGTATTTAATTCATTTAAATACGGTTTTAATGATTGGAAAATCATGATAAATGGTAATAATTATCCGAAAATTTTTACGAGCCTAGGAAAAATGTTTTGACTGATAAGAAATTATCTGTGATAATTGTTAAGTGTTTAGGAAGAGTTTAATTGAACTTAAACTCGATATTAAATCGACTAGATCGTCGGGATGATGATATAATGGTGTCGCTTTTAAGTCGAATTGAAATAGTTTGACTCGATATTAAGTCTTATGTCTTCGATGTATAGACTAATAGGATTATGTGTTATGTGTTTAGGTTATTCGTGTATATAAATATAATAGTATTATCTTTGTGATGATATTATTCTAATATTGGAGATCTATATTATTAATATTAGGTCTTTGCAAAGCGATATAAATTGCGTTGCGCAGAATCAATTGATTCGTGCAAGTTTGTTCTTACTTAACTCTAATAAGAGTGTTTTATTCAAGCTTATGGTTAATCATTGCCGATTGCCATGAAAATTGTACTCTGTACATCTTGCATGTATAAGTCGTATGAAAGGTCGATCACCTTCATTACTAGTTGGTTCGTAAATGTTTGTTCATGTTTAAAACTTGTTCAATCAAAAGTTTGTTCTCGCTAGTTCTCAATTATATTGATGAATTATAGCCACTTTTATTTTCATACTCTTCAATCATGATATATCCTTATATTGTTGTATTTAAACTTGTCAAGCAACTTTCATGCTCACCCTTGCTATATCATGATAAAACATTGCAGATAAAGGCAAATGCGTTCGGACATGAGAAAAGATAATGCCAAGTTCAACTTGGGATAAATTGTCTTGGCTATTTTGTAATAGTATAGTTTGATAAATGTGATAAATGTTAGATCATTTATGATTGTGTATAAGTAAAGGTTACTCGACCTTGGGGAATAGTGTGTAATGTAATGTATAAACAATTTATGTTTATATCTTCCGCAAACAGTTATAGAATGTTTAGTGTACCGAATCCGCGACGATTTGGGGCCCGGATTCGGGGGACTCTACAGTTGGTATCAAAGCTGTTGGTTATGAAGCTTAGGTAGGAATACCTGAGACCAATAACCGCAGTGATTAGGATAAGATCTAACTCACATAGAGTTAGTTGGTCGGTAAGATTCAAAGACGAATCTTGGTAAGTTGTAAAGATACAGAGTTCCCTAACTCTGATAATAAGGTTGAACAAAAGTGGTGAATAGATAAAGTCTAAAAGACTAAAAGTTCAGTGATAGGAGATCGTAAAACAAAACGATCATAGTCATAGAATTGAATCGTAATATATACGATGAGATCACCCCGTGATCTGTTAAGGTTATGACAAATGGAAAGAATCAATCTGATGATTGAAAAGTTTAAAGCATGATTGCTGTGTGAATGGTACAGATTCAAAAAAGGATTATGAATATGGATTAAATGAAATTCAGATTGAGAGGGGGTTAAGTATTAGGTGGGGATTTCAATGAGGAGTCGTGTCAACAAATCGGTTGTATGATTTCTTGTATGGGCGGGAATTGTACTTGGTGTAAAAACTACTTAGTTGGTGGCATTGGTAATAATTGAAATGTTGTGTCACGCTAGTTGTTATATCACGATAAATAGGTCATAGGTAGAGAATATAGGATTAAGCACGAGTTCTTAGAACTCATACTTATGTGACATTCTTGACTCATAGTTATATGAAATGTTTATGAGCCCCTCAAATGAACGGACGCCAAAGGTCGACTAGGTAAGTTCGTGAACTCATATAATTGTGGCTGTGTTATGAACTCATAAGTGTGGTTTTATGAACTGGGTGTAGTTGTGTGAATGGAGTGTTAAGGATAATAGGAATAGATAGAATGTTTAAGCAAATGATCATTAGTGGAGACTTAGGTTTTCCTAAACTCCTAGCTATGCTAAACTTCTATATTTTGACATCAAGATAAATACGCACTATGTGTGCCTTTTAAAAAAATTTATTTTTATTTATCACTTATGTACCATTTGACCGAAAAGAGATGATAAAAAATGATGGAGTCATCAATGCGAAGATTACTTAGTGTGAATTTGACTTAAAGTCACTATTCCATTATGGTATAATGTAGTATGACAAAATCACCAAATGACGAAATCCTCAACTGATTTTAAAATACAAGATGCGGCATCACGACGTCATTCTCAAAAATGTTTTAAAAACTCCAAGTGTTTATTGAAAGAAATTTCCGAACCAAATTGTTTTTGTGCGGAATCAAATAAGATCGAAGCGTAACAACCTTTTTATATAAAGGGAATATTTTAATTTGAGTATCTTTGATAGATACCGAGAAATTTGAGTATCTTTGATAGATATGCAGAAATTTGAGTATCTTTGTTAGATACCGAGAAATTTGAGTATCTTTGATAGATATGCAGAAAATAAGTTCATGATCTTATATGACCCCACAAAGAAAATTTTAAACCTTTTACTCTTGTGAGTGGTGAATTGGGTAGTATGTGATATGTGTGAATGGTGTAAGCTATTTGGTATACGATTGTAAGGTGTAAGGTGAATTTTGGGATGAAATTCTTAGAAGGAGGGGTGAATGTGACAACCCGAGAATTTAGACCATTTATTAAAATTTTAAATGATTGATTTAAGGTCAAATATTAGACCTAGATAGAAAATAAGTGTATGCGTTTGATGTTATTGGGATTGAATTTTGAGAATTTCAAAAATTTAGGTGAAGGATATAGGTGAATTATTCAGATTAAGTGTTTATGTGATTAAGTTTCGTGTATATGGTTAATGATGTGTTCGTAATGTGGTTAAGGGTCAAGAGGTTGACCAGATAAATTATATCTCGTGTCAAACCCTAAGAATATATTAAGAACGACAATGTTCGATTAGAAAACCCTAACGCTCGATAAGAAACCCTAGAAATCGGTTCGAAACCCTAGTTTCAGGTTTTCCCGAATCAAACCCTAATTGATGCATGTAACCCTAAATCGGGAGCTTAATGGCATAAGTGTAAATAACTATAAGATTAATTAGGGTTAATCTTAGCAAATTGATTACAAAACCCTAATTCCAAATCAAACCCTAATACTTGATCTCGAAAACCCTAGTTTTGATTTCGATAAATTGAAGCCCTAACTGGGAAATTAATGGAGAATTATAATGCTCATCGCTATTATTATAATATTAATTAGGTAACGCTTAATTAATTAGCAAACCCTAATTTCAAATTATCGAACTTAAACTTTTCCGTCAGAAACCCTAATGATGGATTTGAAACCCTAATTTATAATTAGGAAAAATGAAAGTGTTAATTTAATATTTTAATGTTAATTAGGATATATTAATTCTAATTTAATGTTAAGTAATTAGAAAACCCTAATCTAATTACTTAATATTTAATTGCTATTTTAGAAAATTATTTTTCTATTAGAAACCCTAATTTGTGGGTTGAAAATTATAATGTACAAATTTGACCCTAAGTGCTTAATTAGCAATTTTAATTAGGATAAAATAGTCCTAATTAGCAAATAATGATTCATGATTAGGAAATTATGATATAATTAGGAAGCCCTAATTTTAATTAGAAATCAAAATTTTCTATTTTTAAAATTTAATTAGAAAATTTTTGAAATCCAAGTTGCTAAATATTAAAGGGTTAAACCCTAAACCCTAGAATGCTTAAACCCTAAACCCTAGAATGCTCAAACCCTAAACCCTAATGGTAAAAAACAAATGGAAATTCTAGAAATAAAAGGAAATGACTATTTTACCCTTTTTATATTTTATTAAGTTGGTGTATAGGTGTTGACTATAGGTGAGTGGTTCACCAAATTTCCAAATTTCAAAGCATGTGCAAAATCTCAAAGAAATCTATTATTATATCACCCATACACTTTGAATTATATCACATATATAAGATTAAAAAGAGAGATAATGCTCACTTTATTTTTGCATTTTCCTCCAAGACCCCTCTCTCTAAAATTCAAAATCTAGAGTGAGAGAGAAAGAAAAGATGAAGCATGATCGGTTCATAGCAAGCGAAGAACGAGAATCCAATGTCGTAAATCATGGATCAAAGCTCAACGCCAGTATAAACCCTAAATTTTGAAATCTATGATCCAAGTTATTTGTTGTAATTGATTGGTTAAACATGTGTAATAGGGTGTCAAATGATGATCTGGGTTGTCAAAGCACAAACCCATAACATTAAAGAGCTCGAATCTTACATTTTGAAAATCGGAAAAGTTTTAAAGTTGAGGTCGACAACGAATGTCGAGCCTCTAGATCTTTTTTCGTTAAATGTTTAGTGTGTTTTATGTTATATATGTGTTCTATGTCATGTCTCATCGTGCTCTCAATCAAGAAAAATGACCAGATCATAAATGGATCGAGAGAGATATGACCGGTCAAAGACCGATTGACCGTTCACGGAAATGAATTCAGGTAACCTGCAATTCTCCCGTGAGGTCCGACAAGATGTTCAAAGCTCTTGATCTTGTTGGTTTTGTTGTTTTGGCCATTGTGTTGGTTAGATATTGTAAATGTGTATAAGGACTACATACTAAAACCATTAGATCACCTAGATCCGTATCATAATGATTAGAATATGAGGTCAAACCTCGGTTGATCGATCGCTTTCGGATAAAGATTCGGAAACCCGTAATCTTCAAGAACCAACACCGATATATAGTTTGATTGGATTAAAATCTCATTTCTTGTTGTTGTTAGTCGATCATTAATGGGATGTTGTACCCTTACATCATTACTAAAATCATGAACCTTAATATCACTCATAACAAGCTCGTAACGCAAAGTATAAAGATCCAAAGTGGGTACCCTCGATTCGGTAAACCCGTAAAAACGATGAAGCGACATCGACAACGATTTTGAGAGCTTAAATCTCTCTCGATCCGATGTTGTATGGACATGAAACAAGTTGGTAATTGTAGTATTACATAAACCCTACACGATCAATGTTTAATATGGCCCGTAATCATAAACATCAAAATTTTTGACTTACCAAACCATCAACCTCAGAATCGACATGAAGATCTCGGAAATTGGCCAAGAACACCAAGAACACAATTAGCGACACTTTTGTCGCCTAAGGACCCTTTAGCGACGCTTTATTTTCTATTTTCCGAGAAAATAAATTAAAAATAAATAAAATGATTTTTAATTATTAAAAATACATATTAAATTATGAAAAATAGTTTTTAACTATTTTGAGTATATTTTGAAAATATTTAATATTTTGGAATATAAATGGTATTTATTTATTTAATTATTATATTAAATAAATTATTTAAAAATGGTTTTAATTCATGAAAAATCATGAAAAATTATTTTATGGTGTTAGAAAATATTTTAAGTTATTTTTGATGACTTTTAATATTTTATGATAAATTTCATTAATAATTTATTATTATTTGGTAATTAATTTATTTAATAAATATATTAAATAAATTAAGGAAAATAGAATTAATGTTTTAAAAATTATTTAAAATGATTTAAGTGTTATAAAAATATTTTAAGTTATAAAATATAACTTTTGATATTTTGGCATGAAAATATTAATATTTTAATATTAATATTAATTATCGAATAATGGATTTAAGTGTTTAAAATCAAATAATTATGATTTTAAGGTATTAAAATATTTTGAAATATTATAATTACATTTATAATATTATGTTATGAATTTCATTAATATTTTATATTAAATGAATATTAATGATTAAGGAATTATGTGGTATTTAATTCATTTAAATACGGTTTTAATGATTGGAAAATCATGATAAATGGTAATAATTATCCGAAAATTTTTACGAGCCTAGGAAAAATGTTTTGACTGATAAGAAATTATCTGTGATAATTGTTAAGTGTTTAGGAAGAGTTTAATTGAACTTAAACTCGATATTCGTCTGACTAGATCGTCGGGATGATAGAATGGTGTCAATTTTAAGTCAGACTGAAATAGTTTGACCTGATATTAAGTCTTATGTGCTGTATAGACTAATAAGGTTATGTGTTATGTGTTTAGGTTATTCGTGTATATAAATATATAAAGATTATCTTCGTGATGATATTATTCTAATATTGGAGATCTATATTATTAATATTAGGTCTTGGGTAAAAGAGATATAAATTGCGTTACGGTAATCAGCGGTGCCTGTGCAAGTTTGTTCTTACTTAACTCTTATAAGAGTGTTTTATTCAAGCTTATGGTTAATCATTCTTTGATTGCCATGAAAATTGTACTGCACATCTTGTATGTATAAGTCGGTATGAACGGCTGATCACCTTCATTACCAGTTGGTTCAGAAATGTTTGTTCCTGCTAGTTCTCAATTATATTGATGAATTATAGCCAGCTTATTATTCATACTCTTCAATCATGATATATCCTTATATTGTTGTATTTAAACTTGATGGGAAACTTTCATGCTCACCCTTGCTATATCATGATAAAACATTGCAGATAAGGCAAATGCGTTCGGACATGAGAAAAGATAATGCCAAGTTCAACTTGGGATAAATTGTGCTTGACTATTTTGTGTAATAGTATAGTTTGATAAATGTGATAAATGTTAGATCATTTATGATTGTGTATAAGTAAAGGTTACTCGACCTTGGGGAATAGTGTGTAATGTAATGTATAAACAATTTATGTTTATATCTTCCGCAAATAAAGATTATAGAATGTTTTTGTATCGAATCATGGCGATTTGGGGCCCGGATTCGGGGGACGCCTGAAGACGGCAGACGAAACAATGTGAACAAAGAAACCGTAATTAACACCGCAAGCCACGCGACCGCCAAGGTTATAGAGGCTTGAGGACGCGCGCCCGCGCGATCACTCGGATGAGTAAGATTTAGAAGACGCGCACCCGCACGCAGAATACAAAGGAGGAGCATGCGCCCGCGCGCGATGACTAGTGTTGCTGAGCTGTTTTATTTTAATTTTTAATTGTAAGGGTTATGATCAGTTAAAAACAATTCTGACTGGTGTCAAACGTATCATTCAGTAGTTTTTACGTGTTTTTCATATTCGAACTAGGGTTTACACTTAGAGAGTATTCCAAGGTGAAACCAATCATAGATTTCATATTTTTTACTCCTTCTTTGGAATTCAGTATTTGTGGATGCTTTACATTATTTTTACTGGATATTATTGAGGACTTGCACGTTATGTTGGGTTTGTAAGCAGCAATTGGGTTTGATCGATTCTTTCTTCTCTCTTTCAATTGTTTGTTTATTGTACATGTATTGCTTTGATCCCATAATGGCTTTTGGTTCAGTCATGAACTAAACTCCATTATGGGATTCTAACAGAATTTAATATATAGTTTAATTGAATGCTTGACTACTGAATTGTTTAAATATCATAAGGAATTTCTATCATGGTTGTTTTGCATGCATGAATGCTTGATCACCATTCGTTTTCAGTACTTGTATAGAATTGACAAATAACATGCGAGTATGGATTGTAATCATGATAGCATGCGTATATGCGGCTATTTTGTATAGCTTTGTATTTCGTGAACTAGATAGACATATACTGTTTCACCGTATGACTTAAAATAAGGGCTTGTGCTTAAATTCAATATGGTTGCAATTTCACATAGACATATAGTGATTTTGGTTATATTGATGATTACATGGTGTCTATCGCATGTGGATACAGTGTAAGTAGGTCATAGTACATTGAAAAATGGCTATGTCTATATTAGTGTCATTGGGTACTTTTCTGTGGTATGTAAACAATCTTGCATGATGGTGGTAATTAGATGAAGTATTAAATGAAGTTAGGATCCCATTATTTCCAGATTTGATTCACTACTGTATTATTCTTGATTTAGTCGTTATTTGCAATTAGAATAATTCACAATTATAATCATTAGTTTAAGCATATAAAATATAGTGATTTAATTGATACATAGTGGTTCAAATTAGACAACTTTCCCTATGGATCGATACTCGACTTACTCTGTATTACTTGTTGACGCATGTATACTTGTATGAGTTAGAGATCTTTTGTTAGAACTAAAAAAGAGACAACAAGTTTTTGGCGCCGCTGCCGGGGAAAGGCGTTTAAATTTTGATTATTATCATTAGTTTTAAGCTATACTGTATGACTTAGACAAATCTAATCTTATCTCATTTCCATTTTTGTTTTTGTTTCAGGAACTTGTATAAATTTTTATGCGCACGCGGTCATCCAACCCCGACTTAACACCTGCTCAGGACAACATAAATGGGAGAGGTTGGAAATCAAGTGTGCGTAGAAATTTACAAGCACAGTTAGAGAGTACTACATCTAATATGGCAGCCGAGGGACAAGGAGAAGAGCAAAGAGAGGAGCATAGGCCTCTGAGAGAATATTCCATGCCTGATATTAATGGATTACAGTCTAGTATAGTTAGACCAGCAATAGCAGCTAATACATTCGACAAAAAAATGGGCACTATTCAGATGGTACAAAATTGATGACAGGTTTGGGGGTGCATGCCACGGATGATCCGAATGAACACCTGTTGAGTTTCATTGAGATATGTGACACATTCAGATATAGTGGGGTGACGGAGGATGCTATCAGACTTAGGTTGTTTCCATTCTTATTGAGGGATAAAGCGAGAAGTTGGCTTCATTCTTTGCCAGCAGGATCTATAACTACATGGGAGGACTTAGCACAGAAGTTCTTAGCCAAGTTTTTCCTAATGGCTAAGACTGCGAAAATGAGGACATCAATCTCTCAGTTTGAATAACAACAGGGTGAATCTTTATATGAGGCATGGGAGAGATACAAAGAGATGCTACAGTAGTGTCCGCACCATGGAATGCCAGATTGGATGGTGATCAACACGTTTTACAATGGATTGGGATTGCAGTCGAGACCCATTATAGATGCAGTTGTAGGAGGGGCATTATGGGCAAAGAGTTATGAAGAGGCTTATAAACTCATTAAAACAATGGCAGCAAACGATTTTTAGAATCCTACAGCTCGGATGTCACAGTCCAAGGTTGCAGGTGTGTTGGAGGTGGATGCTATTACAAAGTTGTCGGCACAGATGACAGCTATGGCGAAGAAAATAGATTCAATAGTCGAGACCAAAACGAAAACAATTGCATTTGTATGTGAGATCTGTGCAAGGTCACACTCGACAGATCAACGTGCTATCAGCTCAGAGTCGGTACAGTATGTGAGTAATTAAAAAAAAGACCAAGGTCAGTTTCAGAACATATTCAACCCCAAAAACCGCAATCATCCAAACTTCAGTTGGTCAAATAACCAAGGAATCACCGAATCGGTTTGATCACAGCCCAACAAGAACTACGGTTTACTCCTAGACCACCTTTTTATTTTGGATTTTCTCAACAACAACAACATCACACTCCAGCTGCACCTCAGTAAGAAAAGAAATCAGAAATGGAGGAGATGATGATGAAATACATGGCGAATACAGAGGTTATTATCAAAATCCAAGCAGTGGCTATTAAGAATCTAGAAACTCAGATGGGACAAATGGCGAACATGCTTAACAACAGGCCCCAGGGTTCATTTCCAAGTAATACAGAGATAATTCCAAGAAGAGATGGGATGAAACAGTGTCAAGCGATCACATTGAGGTTTGGGAAAAATATTGCAGACACTGAAAGTCGCGCTACCGCTTAATTAGATTGAGGAGGGCGCAAGGCCTCATGAAAAAGAAAGTGCAAATCAGCGAGAAAGAAAATCTAGAAAATTCTGAGGTTAAGCATGAAGAGAAAGATAAATCAAGGTCAGTTGAGAAGCCTATGAGTTCAGTACCACCAATTCACCCTCAAGTACCGTATCCATAAAGATTGAATAAACAGAGGGAAGATAAATAGTTCAGCAAATTCTTGGAGGTATTTAAAAAGCTGCAGATCAACATACCTTTCGCCGAGGCATTGGAACAAATGCCAAGTTATGCAAAGTTCATGAAGGGTATATTATCAAGGAAGAGGAGATTAAACGAGTTTGAGACAGTAGCCTTGACAGAGGACTGCAGTGCAGTGCTTCAGCAGAAGTTACCTCCGAAGCTAAAGGATCCGGGTAGTTTCACAATTCCATGCACGATCAGAAAGATGAACTTTGATAAATGTCTGTGTGATCTTGGGGAAAGTATCAATCTGATGCCCTTGTCATTGTTCAATCAGTTGGGATTACCGGCTCCAAGGCCGACAAACATTTCGTTGCAGTTAGCTGAAAGATCCATCACATATCCATGGGGAATTGTTGAAGATGTATTGGTGAAAGTGGACAAATTTATCTTTCTGGCTGACTTCATCATTTTGGATTATGAACAAGATAAAAATATACCAATCATACTGGGGAGACCATTCTTAGCCACAGGAAAGACTTTGATAGATGTGCAGAAGAGGGAACTCACTATGTGTGTTCATGATCAAGAGGTCACCTTTAATGTCTTCAAAGCCATGACGTGTCCAGCAGATGAAGAGGAATGTTTCCGAGTTGATTTGGTGGATCGGTTCTTAAATGATAAAGTAGAGAGTCTGGTGGAGTATGAACCTTTGAAAAGTGTTATTGCTAAAAATTCAGAGTTGGAGGAATTCAAATTACAGGCGTATGAGAATTCAAAGCTGTAAAAAGAGAAGGTGAAGCAATGGCATGACCGAAAGATCTTCGATAGGACATTTGAACCGGGACAAAGGGTTTTACTTTACAACTCCAGATTTAAACTTTTTCCCAGGAAGCTGAAATCGAGATGGTCAGGGCCATTTACAGTGAAAACTGTATTTCCACATGGTGAAATTGAAGTATTGGATAAGTTTCCGGACAAGCCGTTCAAATTGAACGGGCAGAGATTGAAGTACTATTTTGGTGGTGAGGTGGACAGACAGAAAGTCACCTCAATTCTTTCTTCGACATGTGATTCAGAGATAGTCAAGCTAATTTACTATAACTTAGCGCTTGATGGGAGGCAACCCATTATTTCTAGCTTTATTTTCTCTTTATTTATTCAGTTCAAGTTGTTTTGTTAGCTCATTTTCATCCTTATTTTGGATCATGTGATTATTTCTACATAATTAGCATAGTAGCTGAAATTGAATAGGAGCTTGTTTGCGCATTGCATTGAAATGAAGGTGATACAATAGACACTCATGTTTATCTAGTAAATCATATTTTGATAGTGTCTATTGGTGTATGCAGGTGAATAAACAAAATGCAGTATGGCTTTACAATATGAAAACCAGCTGTAGACACTCTAAATTTTTTGTACTACTGTCACTAACATTGCAGGAGGACAGATTCGTCTTTTAAGAGAGAACCCTGAAAGACAATCCAAATCCATACCGGATACTACCAAAAGTTCAGCATCAACCCCATATCACACTCTAGGAGTAACAGTTCCAACCTCAGATATAACCCCGAGGCATGCAGATCTAATACCGGAACACACACTGGAGAACACCGATTAATCTCGGAGATAACCCCGAGGTATCCAGTCTCAGTCCCAAACATGGGAATAGCCACCAACCTTGGTGATAACCCCAAGGAATGCAGTTTCAGCGATAACCCCGAAAATGCTTGTTTCAAATGCGACCAGCTTCAATCTCGGTGCTCACAATGAGATACACTGCACCAACCCGACAATAACATCGGGAAGACAGGCACATCTCAAAGGTGACAATGAGGACCTTCAACAAGTGCTGAGATTCCAATCTCGTGAAGTTCGAGCAACGTCCTTTATCTAATTGACGCGATAACCGATGAGGGGCAACATCGTCATCTCCTCAACACGATGCCACGTCACGTCGTCTTAACATCTCTACGCAATGATGTCCCACAAGACTAACTAATCCCGAGTGACTATTATGCGGGGTAACGGATGAAAGTTGAAGCTTGAAGACCGGAGGGCATCGTCCCATCTTCAATGACTTCGTACAAACTCTAATCCCATGCCATCGTACAACTCTAGACAACGGCGGTCCGAAATAGGTCCTGTATACCTCAAACGGATGCCCGGATTGCACTTCTAAAAGTTCGAGTGGACATTACAGTGCTTGAGTGCACGTACTTCGAGACAACCCGACCCGACAAACCCGGGCCCACTCGGGTTGCCCTGCCACACTACTCATGGCTCATTTGCAGTACACTTATGACTAAAATTTCTATAAATAGAGGGCTTGGGCAGCCCATTTTGTAAGAGAAAAAGGCGAGGAAGCCCTGCCCAATTTGCTCTGCACTCACCCCATGCAGTGTACTTTCCCCCTCTAAACACCTGTGAGCTCATATATAGCCCTTTTGTACCTACAAGAGTCAGTGTTTACCCACTCTAAAGATATAGAAGCCTTCTTTATCAGTCAGCTATAAGCCTTCTCACACACTTTAGAGTCTTTCTCTACATCTTTGCACACACCCTTCTACACGTTGAGAGTCATGTTGCTTGCTTTTGCCATGACTTGATCAAAGTGGTTTCATTTGATCGATATATATATATATATATATATATATATATATATATATATATATATATATATATTATATATTTTATATATATTGACTAACATTATCGAGTTTATGCCTCGATTGAGCCTGAACTTGGCCCCGAGCGTTTATTTGCTTTAATATATATATATATATATATATATATATATATATATATATATATATATATATATATATATATATATTTACATTTATATATATTAAGCGTGTGTGAACTTTGTTCGATGAGCACGAGACTTGATGCAGTGCGTTTCCTCGCTTTTATATAAATATATATATATATATATATATATGAACTGTGGTGGGACTTTGTTCGATGAGCACAGATTTTACATCAAGTGCGTTTATTTCGCTTTTATATATATATATATATATACATGAACCGTGGTCGGACTACATTTGATGAGCCTGGATTTTACATCCCGGTATGCGTTTACTTCTTTTTATATATATATATATATATGAACTATGGTTTGGGACTATGTTCGATGAGCTGGATTTTATATCCTAAGTGCGTTTATTCGCTTTTTATATATATATATATATATATATATATATATATATATATATATATATATATATATATGAAATGTGGTGAACTCATTCGATGAGCCTAGATTTCACATCCGGTGCATTTATTGCTTATATATATATATATATATATATATATATATATATATATATATATATATATATATATATATTTTGTCCCACCAGAGTTTACTTGTGGTGGTTGATCGCTTTTACTGACTTTCTTTACATTTCGTCCCGCTTGGAGTTTACTGTGGCGATTGACCGCATTTATGACTTTTATTTACATTTTATCCACTTTGAAGTTTCCTTCGTGGCGGTTGACCATATTTCTGACTTTATTTACATTTCGTCACTTTGGAGTTTCCTCTGTGGCGGTTGATAGCTTTTAACAGCTTTATTTTCATTTCTGATCCCCCATTGAGGTGCTTCGTGGTTGGTGATCCTGCATCTACGTATATATATTTACAGCTTTTATATATATACTGCTTCATCGCTTTCATATAAACCGCAAAGATTTTTTTGAGCCTAGGAATCATGTGATCACAGATTCATCCCATTGAATCTAGATTCGGTTTCCGTGATGGACATTTTTAGCTGTAAGCAGCTTGTAAATTATTCTGCGGTGTCTGAATTTCCTCAGATGGTTTCCATACCCACGAGGAAGTCGGCATTATTTTGTACATTATTTTTATATTGATGCCTCGCATTCGTAAAATAAAATCAACCAAGCCGCACACTTAATAAAATGGGAGTGTAAAAGGTCTCAATTACTATTGAGAATCAGGGTTTGAAAAACCTTTTTATAAAACGTCATTGCTATATCTTGCTAAAATACTGAATTTTCTACATAAATTCAAACCTTGTGTATATAGGTGCGAACGAGGCCTTGCACTACTTCCAAATAACAGCACATTGACCCACACACACACACATTCAGATAATAGTTTCTTGAAAAAGAGGCGAACCGTGGTAACACGGATGTTGAAGTGCCTAACACCTTCCCTCCGCATAACCAAGTCCCTCGACCCTAATGAATCTCGGTTTCATCGACTCGTTTAGCGATGTCACATCATTGGGTCAATGTGCAAAACTTTTCTCGGTTGTGTTGGTACAACCATTTAAAAACCAATGGCGACTCTTATCGGTCCATCGTCGACATTATACATGTTCGGACCTTTTCACTTTTTTTTCAAACAAATCTCACCTAAAATGAGAACACCAAAGAACAAGTAAATCTGGAAAGGACACCCAAAATCCCGACGTCGACGGTGGCGACTTCTCATTGGGACTCCAAAGAAGAGGACTTAAGCCGCTTACTACAATATTTTCAAAACTATTATCTGCTTGTGTGTGGATGTTGCATTTACATTTTGATGAATGTGTACGAATGCATTTCCTTATTTGCACTTAGTGCTTCACACCATAACTGCTTGTGATGCTAGTGCTTCGCACCATAACTGCTTGTGATGCTAGTGATTCGCACCATAACTGTTTGTGATATTAGTTCTTCGCACATGTCATCATTTTCATACGGTAAGATGCGATGTATGTGAATGTATGTTGTGTGGTCCCTCCACCAGGAGGTTATCCCATCGGTGTTTGATTACTGGACTCGTGAGAAGACTAATTCTCCGAGGCTCAGGAAAGGCACTACCCAAATTCACTCTAGTTGAAAGACCGGATTAACTTCCCGTCAAGTAGATTGCGATGATTTAGGAACCTTCATGCCAAAAAGCCGCGAGAGTAACCTAAGATAGGTCAGCCTCTGATAAACCCAAAACGGAGGAAAGTCTCTTCATGCTGTCATTTCAAAACACAATTACTTGTAATTTCATTCCATATCTATCTCCATATAATGAGAAATATGAAGAAATGTGTACACATACATTTTAACATACTATAAACAAGCTGACACCCGTTGTGCAGGATAAAAATTCCTAAAATGGACACATCACATAACATGTTATTATATACATTCCCTAAAGACTAAACTATGCCAGTCTTTCGCAGGCAACCAATCGGACCTACTACTCGTTCAAAGTCCAAAAAGGTAACAGGCCTACAATCAATCATGTCGTCATCCCACTGCATTGAACTAATCCGAGCTTTGAAAGAATTGACGGATTAAGTCGTTTCTACTCAAAGAATTAGACCAGTCTACACAGGGTCAGAAAATACCCGTACATGCTGAATCCTCCACACAAGGGGGAATCCCGGTCATTACAATACCTGAACCATAGTTGGATGCGACCAACAAAACTCTTGATTCTGCACATCACACTGGAGATCCAGACACTGGTGACATCAAAAAGAAAGTCCTCTAAATGGAAGAGACCCTTCGCGCTATCAAAGAAATTGGAACACACGGAAGTGTTTCATATGCAGATCTGTGTATTTTCCCTGGTGTTCATTATCCAGAAAAATTTAAAACTCCTGACTTTGAAAAATATGATGGGTTAGGAGATCCTTACACACATTTAAAAGTGTTTATTGGAGAACTTGGATCTTATGCAGAGGACAAAAAGCTCAGATTGCAATTATTCCAAAAGAGTCTAACTGGAGAAGCCCGTTCGTGGTACACAAGATTAGACAACTCCAAAATCCATAGCTGGGAAGAGCTAACACATGCTTTCCTCACTCAATATAGCTTTCAAACTCAGATGGCTCCTGATCGGTATCAAATTAGCAAGATGAAGAAACAGTCTAACGAGTCTTTTAGAGAGTATGCCCAGAGGTGGAGACGCCTGGCTGCCCAAGTTAGTCCTGCCATGACAGAATCAGAAATGGTAATGACTTTCATAGACATACAAGAAGCTCCCTTCTATGAGAGAGTTTTAGCCGGCATTGGCAAACCATTTTCTGAAATGGTCAAACATGGGGAGATGGCTGAGATGAGATTGAAGTCAGGAAAGATTCAAGACCTAACTGCACTCAAAGCTGTTGCTGATCACATCCAATCTGGAAATTATGGGAATAACCCCCGGAGGGTCCATAAAAAGAAAGAAGAAGATGTTTCCCTGATACTACAGGGACAAAAAGGCAATCAAAACATGCCTATTCAGAGGAGAAACTACACTCAGTTTCAAGCACAGTCTGTAAACCCTCCAGTACCCAAAGGTGGAGAAGTCAAACGCCCTCGAGTGTTTACACCCTTAGGGGATACCCTCGAGAACATCTTAAATCTTCTAACAACATAGAAGAAAATTACACATCTTCTTGCACCAGCCAGCCCTAATGGACGGGGTTTTAATGCTGCTAGGAAATGCCCTTATCATGCCGGGGCACCTGGACATGATATTCAGGATTGTTGGGCTTTGAAACACAAGATCCAGAACCTGATAGACAACGGAGAGATTGTGGTTACCAATCCAGATCAGCCTCATGTACAAGACAACCCTCTTCTTCAACACAAAGAAGAAGAGGTCAACATGATTAATTGGAGCAATGGACAAAGTTCCAATTTCAGCTGTGATTCTTCCCAGACCATCAAAGACGGTGATCACAGATGGGATTATGCCAAGTTCCAGTTCACAATGGAACGAAAGATGAAAGCTCTCTGCAAATAAATTGAACAATTGGCGGAACTAGTAACTTATCAGCATCAAGTTACACGTCAGTTAATCAGCCAGGAGCATGCCAGTCTCCTACCTCTTATCATGAATATTCCCTCGTCACTTTCAGAAAATGAAATGTTGGAAGACAAAGTGACAAAGAGAGAAAATGCCAAATCCCGTCGGGATTTCGCCAACAAAAGGGAATTCACCTATTTGGGCCAACCTATGGAGGAAATCCTTCATATGTTAATCAATGAAGGAAGAATCAGTTCCCTTCTACCTCCAAACAACCCTCGTTCAGGACGGTACAACTCTAATGGAGTATGTCAATATCACTCCCAGTCTCGTGGTCAAAGCACAGAAGAATGCTGGGCACTCAGCCACCTTATTCAAAATCTAATCGACAGTGGTGTCCTGCGCCTAGCAGACGACGATGCAGGCCCTACTAAGTGGAAAAGCGTGACAACAGTTATATCCACTGAAACTGATGGGATTAATATATTGCTCATAACGCCAACAATTCAACTCAAGGGAGGCAACAATCCTTTGAAAATGGTCGCTCCCGAGCTAATCAACTTGTCGTGTAGAGCACAATATCCTATTGTTTGCTTGCGCACAGTTCTGTGGAATTATGGAGAAGGTGAAGGATCCACCTCACATACAACTGCTACAGTGTCGAAGGAAAATCCACTGTATCTTCCCCAACGGGTGATGAAACCTACCACCAAATCAAAGGGGAAAATACCCATGGAGAAGATCGAAAGAAGCTACGGTGGTTTTAAGCTTGAAAGAAGCTCCACAACAAATATTAATTTTGGACTTGGTCCTAACTTCCGAGAGTCACCGAAAGGTCTTGCTAAAGGTTTTAGAAGAAGCCTATCTATCGACATCAGTGGACACGGAAAAGTTTCAACATCTGGTTGATCACATTTTCAACAGCAATGTGATATCCTTCACTGATGGACATACCGCCCGAAGGGACCGGTCATTGCAAGCCATTGCACATTGCGGTCTTGTCCTCTGGATATATGGTAGCTGGAGTCTTAATAGATGGAGGTTCCTCTCTGAATATCTGACCATATGCTACCTTGGTGAAGATGAACATAAATCTTAACCGAATTCGGAGTAGCCATACTATCATCAAAGCTTTTGATGGAGCCCGGCGAAATTCGATCGGAGTAATTGAGCTGCTAGTCAAAATTGGTCCTCACACATTCTGCGTATCTTTCCATGTGCTCAAGATAGATTCAGGATACAACCTGCTCTTGGGGCGACCATGGATTCATATGGTCAAGGCGATCCCTCCACTCTTCACCAACAATTGAAATACATTATCAACAATAGCCTGGTCACGGTCAATGTTGAACCATAGATTCCTCAGCACAGAGACATGCCGTTCATTAATGCCAATGCGGACGTTGAACCAGTCAGTTTTCATGCTTTGGAAATAAGCAACACCCAATACCATGCTATTGGAGCACCATTACCTGAACCCAAGATTTCTTCCGAAGTAATGTCGGCCACTCAAGAAATGATGTCATTGGGTCATAAGCCGGAACAAGGGTTGGGTAAAGATTGCCAGGGTATCAAGTACCCAATTCGATTAACTAGGCAAACTGGAACAGCTGGGCTAGGTTATTATGCTAGTTCTAGTCACAAGAATCCTCATAAACTTCAGCTGATTCCTTCAGCTTCAACCATGTGGCGTTTATCTACGCCTTCAAACTCTGAGTCCGCACAACCTCCCGTAAAGGTGCCAGCCAATGTAATGGCTATGTTATGTCCCAAGCCAGTACCGGTGAAAAGAAAAGAAATCTTTGTTCCAAATCCCGCAGTGGAAGAAGAGGAATGAAGAATCAAGAAAGACGTCATCCGAATGATGTCAGGCATACGCATCATCGTTCATGATTAATATACCAACAGATACACCCCAGACAATGATTGCCCAGACGTAATGGCCATCATTCGGGATAGGGAGGATGATGACAATCCCTCCATCACTGCGGTCCACCCGGACTTTGCCCTTGCCAATTAGAACATCATTCCTTGCATTGGTCGACAAGGGTAAAATGGGAAGAACTCTTTCTGCCCTGTAGATATAATAACTGCTTACTTTTTTGTACAGTATTAGCAGTTTATTTTTCCAGTAAATGCTAACACTGTGTATGATCAACACATTTCATATATACTAAGTGAAAGCATACTTTGTTTCAGGACTCTAAATTTAGATGTGCCTATACTTGCTGATACGGTGCCTCTTCTCCACAAGGATTGTACCTTTGATGTAGAGATGAATTCAGCCTTGGTGGATATACAAGATGACATTGAGGTGCCTCCAAAAATTCAAGAATGGGTCAAAGACAAACCTAAACCCAACCTTGATCAGGCCACTTCTTTCAAACTCAGAACCTTAGAAAGCCCTAAGTTAATCCAGATTGGTTTAGACCATACCCCAAACCAATGGAATGACATGGTTACGCTATTAACCCAATTCCAGGATGTGTTTGCATGGTTTCATGAAGACATGGTGGGTTTGTCCACTGACATTGTCCTTCATCGCCTTCCCATTAAAGAGGGATTTAAGCCAGTCAAGCAAAAGCTCAGGCGATTGAAACCTGAATGGAGTTTAAAGGTGAAAGAAGAAATTGTGAAACAATTTCAAGCTGGCATCATAATGGTGTCTACATATCCTGAGTGGATATCCAACATTGTGGCCGTGTCTAAACCTAGAGGGAAGGTGCGAGTTTGCATGGATTACCGGGACTTGAACAAAGCTTGCTTAAAAGATAGCTTTCCTGTGCTATTTATCAACATTCTCATTGATAATACTACGCAATACGACATGTACTCCTTTGCTGATTGCTTTGCGGGATATCATCAGATTATGGTTGTCGAGGAAGATCATGAGAAAACTGCTTTCATCACTCCTTGGGGAACTTTTTGCTATAGACGGTTGTCATTCGGCCTCATCAATGCCGGAGCCACCTATCAACGAGCTATGATGGCTCTTTTCCATGACTTAATGCACAAAGAGATCGTGATCTATGTGGATGACATCATTGTCAAGTCCCGGAAGGAGGATGACCATATAGACCATCTCAGAAAGTTGTTCAACAGGTTGCATAAGTACAACTCGAAGTTGAATCTAGCTAAATGCGCCTTTGGCGTTAAATCAGGTAAGTAGCTAGGATTTCTTGTCAGCCACAAAGGGATTGAACTGAATCCTGTCAAAATTTAAGTCATCACCGAAATGCCCATTCCTCAGACAGAAAAAGAAATACGGGGATTTTTGGGAAGAATCAACTTCATCAGCAGGTTTGTCTCCCAACTCACAGCAACCTATGAGCCAATCTTCAAGCTATTAAGGAAGAACTCCTCCATGAAATGGAATGATGAGTGTCAGAAGGCCTTCCTTACAATCAAGAAATAGCTAGTTAAAGCTCCCGTTTTGGTGCCACCCAGGGATGATGTTCCCCTGTTTATGTACCTGTCCATAAGTGACAATACCATGGGTTGCATGCTGGGACAGAAGGACGATAGAGGCCAAGAACGAGCTATCTATTACCTCAGTAAAAGGTTCAGCAACAGTGAGCACAAGTACACTCTGATCGAAAAGACGTGTTGTGCTTTAGCATGGGCTTCCATGAGGTTATAGCATTACCTCCATGGTTACACAACCCACCTCATATCCCGTGTGGATCCTCTCAAGTACGTGTTCAACAAACCCATGTTAAATTGCCGGCTGTCCAGATGGCAGTTGATCTTACAACAATTTGACATCGTATATGTGACTCAAAAGTCTATCAAAGGTCAAGGAATCGCGGATCAACTGGCCGCGATACCTTCAGGGGATTTCAAACTCTTGGAAACATATTTCCCTGATGAAGGAGTAATGACAGTGCAGCAACACCATCAGTATGATACGCACCAATCATGGAAGATGTATTTTTATGGAGTTGTTAATATGGAAGGTTCTGGAGCTGGAGCAGTTCTAGTATCTGATACGGGGGAGCAGTTTCCCGTTACCGTCAAATTACAATTTGTCAGCACCAATAATACGGCTGAGTATGAAGGCTGTCTCATGGGGCTAAAACTTGTCCGTTCAATGGGCATCAGGCGGTTAACTATCTTTGAAGATTCGGAGTTGGTAATCAAACAATCCACCGGAATCTATCAAACCAAAGAACTACATTTGATGCCTTACCATCGACAGGTTTTGAAGATGGCTTTGGAGTTCGAAGAAATCTCCTTTCTACACATTCCTGGTAATAGGAATGACTTTGCGGACGCATTAGCAACTTTGGCCTCCTTGATTCGCATATCAGACAAGGAACACTTGCCGAGCGTCATGATTTCCCAGCACAAGGCCCTAGCCTATGGGAGTTACGTTAGAGAAGTATTGGATGAGCTACCTCCAATCTAACATCCTTGGTATCAACATATCAAGGAATATCTACGAGATGGATCTACACCCGCGGAGGCGAACCCGACTAAGAAAAGGTTGATCCATCGACTTGCTATGAAGTTCTACCTGAGTGGAGATGCGCTCTACAAAAGAGATGTAGGACTAGGTCTCCTCAGATGTCTAGACAAAGATCAAGCCCAAAGGCTTATGGATGAAATCCATGGCGGAGTCTGTGGCCCCCTCCTTGTCAAGAAAGTCCTCAGGATAGGACATTATTGGCTATCTCTCAAAGCTGACTACAATGACCACGGCCAAAGATGCTATCAGTGCCAGGTTCATGGGAATGCTATACACGCCCCTCCACGGGAACTCCATAATATGAGTTCACCTTGGCCCTTCTCATTGTGGGAATGGACGTTATTGGTCCCATCGAGCCTAAAGCCAGTAATGGTCATCGATTTATCTTTACCATGATCGACTACTTTACCAAGTGGGTAGAAGCAACCTCCTTCCCTAGGGTTACTAAAGAAGTCATCGTTTCTTTCATCAGAAACAATGTCGTTTGTCGACATGGACAACCAGAGGTGATTGTGTCAGACAATGCCAAGAACCTCAATAACAGAATGATGGAGGAATTATGCAGTAAGTTCCACATCAAACATCTCAACTCTGTCATCTATCGTCCAAAGATGAACGGTGTTGTTGAAGCGGCTAACAAAAACATCAAGAAGATTATGCAAAAGATGGCCGCCAACCACAAAGATTGGCCTGACCTATTGCCTCTAACTCTATTAGCCTACAATACCTCGATGCGTACTTCCACTGGGGCAACCCCCTACGCTTTAACCTATGGGATGGAAGTAGTGCTCCCCATAGAAGTTGAAATGGAATACCTCAGAGTGTTGATAGATGCTCAGCTAGACAAAGACCAATGGGTACAAGAGAGGTATCACCAATTGTCTCTGATAGACAAAAGGCGAACCGCGGCTATCTTCCATGGTCAGTTATATCAACAAAGGATCGCCATATCCTACAACAAAAAAGTCCGGCTACGGCAGTTTAAACAACATGACTTGGTTTTGAAGAAAATCCTTGACAACCAAGATCAATCTAAAGGAAAATTTGCTCCTAACTGGGAAGGCCCGTTTATTGTCAAGGAAGTATTGACAGGAGGCGCTCTCAGATTACAAGAAATGGACGGCGATGAATTTCCATAACTCATCAACTCAGACACCGTGAAACGGTACAATGTCTGAAGTAATTCGTAAACACCCTGGTGTCGGACCATCAGATCACCAGTCATTCAGGTTCTTTAACCCTTTACCTCTTTGCCCCTCAAGGAAACATACTTTTCAAAGCCAGTAGCCTGGATTTCTCCTTTGCGTTCCTACATCTTAGGTCATCCCACCGCGGATTGAACCTCTAGTGTTTGTAGTTTGGCTACCCATACCTGGGATCAAACTTCTCATACCTACAGTTTATCCTCAACCTAGGATTAAATTTCTCCTCCCCGCACTCTGACCTGCACATGGGATTACGCTTTTCTTCTCGCCCTGAGGGGAGAACTACGTCGACTTGATCTCCTCTTTAATAGGAGTACGTAGGCAACCATTTCACATGGCCCGGTCGTAATAAAACAAAAATAACAAAAAAAATTCTACCCTTACAAAAACAAAAACAACCAAAAACATTCCTACACCATGTCAGCCATATACATCGTTGAACCTCTTACACCAGGTTCGAACTATGCAGACCTGATCTCCTCCTCAATAGGAGTATGTAGGCATCCATTCATGGTGCGGTCTCACCCCCTACCAAAACACAAACCCTTGTCAGTTGGTACTGGGATCATCCTTCAATACACTACATTTCATTTGGCTTCAGACCAAAGGGATGGAATTACCTGAACTCCTCCCAAATAGGAGATTCGACGACCATCTAAGTTGCGGTCATACCTTGAAGAGCAACTCCAATCCATAAGAGATGGAATTAACTAGGCTTCTCCTAAATAGATAGAAGTACTGGCGACCATTTGTGGTGCGGTCAATCTCAGAGAGGAAAGCCACACTCCTCTCCACATTTCCATTCAGAAACAAGTCCCAAGACACCAAAGATGGTAGGGATACACAGAGATCGATGATCCATTCTGAACTATCCAGATACAACTCAATGTCCACCCAGGAGGAATTCAGAATACATCAAGATCACAAGCCCTGAAGCAGCAGGCAAAATATCAAGCAAATAGCAAGGCATATCTAAAAGGGAAGTGATCCAAAAATATATTTCCCTGTCATATATAATGTTGTTTTATATATATACAATGTAAACTGTACATGACAAAATGGCTAAGCTAGTCTTTGCAGGTAAATACAAGCTCATCTACAAGTCAGGATATATGCGAGCTAACAAGCCCAATATGGCGTCCTTCTCAGAAGATGGAGGCGGTGCATGGTCTCTCAGACGAGAATATCCACATGACCCAAAAGATCTGTAGCCATCTGCATGGTGACCATATGATCATCAATATATGTGCTCATCTCTGTGATCATGCCAGTGGTAAGGGACCTCAATGCAGTACTATCTGTAACGGCTACATCCCGGGCCGATATAGCACTATCCCACTCAACTATCACTGCATCTCTGACTGATATAGCCTCATCCCGCTCAACAACAGCGGCATCTCTGTGATCTAATGCCTCGTCTATCTCTAATAGAGTTGCATCTCTCCCATCAAGGGCAGTCAACATCATAGATCGAGCCTGATCTCTCCCAAAGGTTATCAGATGAAGACTCTGCTCTAAGAACTGTGCCGAGTGCTAAATCACAAAAGTACTAGTACTAGGAGAATTCAGAAGAAATGCTGGCAACCCAGCAGCGGTCTCCTCCTCGATGTAGGTATCAACGTCCTCCACGGGCTCTGCATCGTCTGACTCACTATCCCAGATCGCAGATCTCGCTGCGGTAGATAAAATCTCTGTCTCCATCCATGCGGAATACTCTGCAGAACAACCGGGATGACTGACAGAAAAAGTAGCTATCTCACGCCGATCCCAACAAGCATACACATAAGATCGGTCCTCTGCTGAGAGATATCGAGAAGCTGAACGCTGACCTATCGCCCCATCAAAAGGATATAAATCCTGGAACTGGTCGAACTGCGGCATCACGGCCAGTGGGTGATAAGTAGTCACACCCCTCAATCCAGCCAAAGGGAGAAAATCCATGCCCGGAGCGTGAGTAATGAAGTTGTATGGTGAGCAAAGCCCCGAGCATGGCAATATGTTGAATGGATCTCTGATATCTGCCAAAAATACGGACCAGGACTGAGCATCTGTACACTCCGATGGCTGAAAGGAGTATGACATGGCCATATCATGGGAGAAGCAATACCCATGTCATCTAAGGGTACCAACCAGTCTCAAGTGTGACATAAACCACACGTACAACATGACCGAACTCCCTGTGTACACTCCTGTAGGATACATGCAACAATAGGATGCCAATCGCAGGGTCTCTGCTACGATCATAGGTACAATAGTGCGACCCTCTCTAAGAGCTCTCACAGCCATAATAACACCAATGTCTATCTCGTCCATATATCGTGGCATATAGACATACGACAGTACGCACAACAACAGTACATCAACTCTGGCCAAACGCCAATGGTCCTCCGGTGCGGTGAAATCCCCAAAATATCGTGAGTAGCTATCCTTTGAGCCAAATCTGTCATACAGAAAAAGCTGGGAGATCACATGGCTAGATGTCAGCTCGTCTTGCACTACTCTACGCCGTAATCCTGTGAGAGTCATGAATTATCTACTCATGTCTCCCAAAGCTAGATGCACGCAAGGTCCGTCTAAAGGCAGCATCGTCAAACGTGCATACTCCTCCAGAGTAGGAGTCAACTCATGGGTGCCAAAACAGAATACCTGCCTATCCGGTAGCCAATGCTCTAGCATCCCGTCTACAAATCCTGCAGGAACCTGAAAAGGCAATAAAGTCATGGTATGCTACAGCAACTGATCTACGGTCACCCTATCTGGGGGTGACATGCTATCGTACCAGGATCGCATACCTAATGCCACCACTGACGGTGGGGTATGATCTATACAGCTAACTGTCGAAGAAGACATCTGTGCAGGCCGTGTCATAAGACCATTCAGGGGTCAATGCTAAATATCTCTAGACATACATACATATGCATAACATGATACATGCATAACAGATAATGGATGGAAATATGATATAGGGAATGAAAAATGGTGCATACATTCCTAAGTATATCATCATCTAATACATCAGCTCTGTACATCTATAAATACAGGGAAATGGGGCACAATCACCCTACTACTAACAGAGGACTATCAAAAGATATAGCGAGAATGGGGAACAACCACCTAATATCTAATAGAGGCCTATCAAAAGATATAACGAGAATATACATCAGAAGAAAACCAGGGTCTCGATGTCTATGTCCTCAATCCTATCCACCTGATGTCACTCCTCCTGAGGCACTGGATCTCTATTAACAGGAATGTCAGGCCTATAAAGAGGAGGATCTGCACCGAAAAAACCAAATGGGTCATCTGAGGGGCCGGCGCCTGAGCTGGAAGGAACAAATGAATCCGCCTCTGCTGGATCTCTAACCAAATACCGGATAAATATATGTGCCTGGTCCAACTGCCGGGTCAAACTATCAATCTGGATCATATGAGTCGGATCTCGGACACAAGCTATCCAATCCGTCATCATCAAGGATCTTGGAACCATATCCCCCATAAACTGTGTGGCGCGGGACTTGGCTCCAATAGTGCGAGGGAACCACCAATGCTGGAACGTCTCCTGAGTACATGGACCCTCTGATAATGCAAAATCGTCAACCCCCAACAATGGGATATCAGTGACGGGTGACTGCGATACAGGCCAATGACGCCTGATAGGAGGCAAGATCGGCATACGAATCTCCCCTGTGGTGCTCCTAATAGCATGCTCTCCTAAATAGAGCTCACATCCCTCCGGCTCGGTCTAGTTTGAGTTGCAAAGGAGTTCTTACAGACTAGAGAGGTCAAATTAAGAATAAAAACGCCACGCGATTGAGCAAAA
>CM035140.1:104104138-104116638 GCA_020205605.1 Panax ginseng | reverse complement strand
GTTGCAGCGGAACGAGCAATCCATTAGAAGAGTCAAATAGACCATAAGTTCTATTATCTTCTCTATATTAAAAGTCCACCAATAATGTTTTATCCATGTAAAATAAATCAACAGCCTCGCCCACAATCATATGAATAACTCATAATCATAATTATGGTTCTAAATTTCTTCGCAACCGGTGATTTAAGATAATTTTCATCACCTATCTTCACCGAAATATCAAAAATCATGGTTATACCAAATCAAAATTTACGCTCATAATCATACTAATAAATTCATCTTTTGCACTACTACCAAAGATATTCATTAACAATTCATCTTTGCACTACATGCCAAAGACATACAACCTGTATTTTAGAAGAGTCAAGTAGAGCATGATATCTACTATCTTCTACGAATTAAGAGTGTATAATAAATATTTTATTGCTGAGACTCAGCTTAATAAATAATCCACATCATCGAATTATCCATGCACTACGGCCAAGGATATTCGTTAGTATCACATCCATGAATTATCCATGTACTACAGCCAAAGATATTCATTATTATCACATCCATGAATTAATATTTCATCGGTGAGACTCAGCTTAATAATTAATCCACATCATCGAATCATCCCTGCACTATAGGCCAAGGATATTCATTAGTATCACGACCACGAATTATCCATGCACTACGGGCCAAAGATAATCGTGTTTTCATCAACGGTCCTGATCATGCCATAAAACAATTCATCTTTGCACCCTTGGCGAAGAGAATCCATAGCCATAATCATACCAAAAAAGCGCCCATCAATGCACTACGGGTCAATGAGGCCTTTTTCCACATCATTTGTAACATTACGGTCATGATTATACCGAATAATCCCCGGTCATAATCATACCAAGTCCATCTATACACTACAGGCCACAGATGACTTTCAACATAATATAAACACGAGGATGATGACAATGACATAATAATTCAATAAAACAAGTTCAAGAATTAATTTATCCAAGAACCAATAACGTCCAAATTGTCAACATGATACTTCTTTGTAGAGTAAAATTCAAGAATGCTCAGAAGAATATTTTCATGCAAAGATACTGGATGAAGCGCAAATATCAAGGATATTCCACTAATTTCATGGAGTATAGAAGCCAAAACTTAACCAACTGAGTATAATAGAATATATGAAACTGCAAATGGATTTCCGCCGCCATGCGGTAATCCACTTAGACAGATCATTTCCACAATTTATTAAGGAATGAATACAAAGGATCATTCACCATGCATGTGGTAATCCACATATACATGTTATTCCAACATAATAATAAAGAATGGAATAAAGGAGGATTCCCCATGCGTGCGATAGATGCATGCATGTGTTATTCCCACAGAATAATAAATAATGGAACCTAAAGTCAAAGCGTAATACGACCGGCTGTGATATTCCAATGAGAATAATAAAGAGCGGAACTCAGTCTCGGCGAAACGCACGTATGTGATGTTCCAATGTAATAATAAATAATAGAACAAGGGACATGCGTAAAAGCACGCATGCAGGATGTTCCAATGAGTAATAATAAAATGGAATAATAGAAGAATTTCACCAAGTATAGGGTAACCCGCGTATACAGGTTATTCCAACAGAATAATAAAGAATGGAATAACAAAAGTTCTCTTCATGAATAAGAAAGGAAGAATACCCTTTACGAGTACAACAAATAATATCCCTTACTATAATAATAATAATAATATCCTTTACGAGTACGACAATTATATCCCCTACCTTAAAAAGAAAAGTATTCCGACTGGTAGGGCGAGAATATACTTGAAGAAAACTTGCACTACGCTCAAAGCTTTCTTAAACTCTAAAGAAATACGCTCAAGATTATAGAAGAAGAACTCTCTATAGTTTACATCTCTAGTGTTTGGTGAATTCGTAAGAAATAATGAAGGAATGAGCTTCAATTTATAGAAGAATGGATCTGCATAGTAACTAATTCATGAACGGTCCAGATTGATTTACTTTTAAGCAGACGGTCAGCATTGGTTTACAATAAAATATAATATATTCTATTTATAATCTAATAAAACGAATAACTTTATAAAAGTTTTACATTTTTATATAAAAAGATTTTACTATGCAAATACTATGCGAGCACTATGCAAATACTATGCATAATAAAATATAATATATTCTAATTATTGTCTAATAAAATACATAACTTTATAAAAGTATTACGCTTTTATATAAAAAGATTTTACTATACAAACACTATGCATGCACTATGCAAATACTATGTATAATAAAATATAATATATTCTAATTATTGTTTAATAAAACAGATAACTTTATAAAAATATTCTATTTTATATAAAAAGATTTTACTATTAGCCTAATAAAACGAATAACTTTATAAAAGTATTCTGTTTTATATAAAAAGCTTTTCTGTTTTATTACATTAATAATACTAATAAAACAAAACTGAGTGACTTCTCACATAAGCATCAATAATCAATACCGTGTGCTACTATGCAACCACGCGTATTACTGTACTTTTAACACCGGGTGTTTCAACAGTTAACGGTAAAACTTCCGCCGTTATTTTCATAAATTTTTTTTTGTCGTTTTCTCAATCCAACAATAATTCCATTGTGGGGTCCACCAATGATTGTACCGTCGTATGGATATTCTCCGACAAAAAGAATATTCCCCGACTAATCGAATATTCGCCGACACAACAAATATTTTATATCAACTTGCTTACTTTACAAAAAAAATTTCACATATTACCCTTAACTTTAAACTTTTATCAATTTAACTATTTACCAAAATAGAAAAATTGAATACTTTTATTTCATAAAATTCGGGTTCTCACAATCACCCCTCCTTATGAAATTTTGCCCTCGAAATTTACGTACGTACCTTATATTCGAAGAGATGAGAATACCTTGCTTTCTTTTCAGATTGTACCTTCCCGGTAATTTCCTCGCTATCATGATTTTTCCCATTTCTCATCTCCTGTATTTCAAATATCACTCTAGAATATAGCTTTAAAACAAAGGTTAATTGACATATCATAATTTGTCAATTTATCAAGTAAACAATTTCAGCTTAGGTAAGTCACACACTAGCGAAGTATATAACTCAAATCTCTTCCCTCCTAGTTCTAGACTCTTATCTCCGCCAAATGACCATATCCCTAAGCTCGATACCAACCTGTGACGCCCCAAAATTAGGTATACATCACCCATTATGAGTCGCCAGATACATGGTACAAAATTCAAATACAACTTCATTTATACAATCTTTGTTGAGTACATGTCAGTATAGAATACGACCACGATTAACTATGAGTTTTAATACAAATGTATGTAACTCTCATGGTACCTCGACCACAACCTTACAATGATACTTTACATAAAAGTATAGTCAAAAACTGTTTTAGAAATTAAAATCTTTGGGAAGTGCTCAAGGAAACCTTCGTACTTGGGAGGCCATGCGTCTAGGTTATGATAGATATCATATGTCCACAGAATTATCCTTGGTTGACCCAATAGACCCCAAAGAAAAAAGAGAAGATTACTATCATCTTCTTTCCAATGGTGAGTTTTCTCTTGACATATAACTATCTCCACTGTCTCCAAGTGAATATTATATTTCAAATAAACTCCAAGATCATATAGGTAGTGCCCGTAGATATACTCAGTAAGTGGATGCGCACAACCAGTCTTATGATAACACGAGGTTGTATGTCATTAGAAATCTAGTATGATAGTGGCAAAACACCCTTCCAAAGTTGGGTTCGCCTCACCCTATTTGATTCACCAAATATAACAACTAAATGATGTATAGAATATAACACACTTTTCTATACTATTTAGGGAGAACCTCCAAAGCTAGAGACCACCGTTCTATTCCTCTGTTATCCCCGCTCGACCCGACAACACTATTACGGCAACACTCTTATTACCTGAAAGGAATTGTGAAGCAGAAAGGGTGAGCACAACTAGCCCAGTAAAGAATATCATGACTAAAGATAATTAAATTATCAATAGCTTTCATCAATAATAAATCAGATATTTAGAACATATGGTAGATGATAAAACTTTTCAACCATAGTTGCAGTGGAACGAGCAATCCATTAGAAGAGTCAAATAGACCATAAGTTCTATTATCTTCTCTATGTTAAAAGTCCACCAATAATGTTTTATTCATGTAAAATAAATCAACATTTCATGTCCACAATCATATGAATAACTCATAATCATTATTGTGGTTCTAAATTCCTCTTCGCAACCAGGAAGAAGATAATTTTCATCACCTATCTTCACCTGAAACATCAAAAATCATGGTTATACCAAATCAGAATTTCTGCTCATAATCATACTAATAAATTAATCTTTGCACTACGGCCAAAGATATTCATTAACAATTCATCTTTGCACTACATGCCAAAGACATACAACTGTATTTTAGAAGAGTCAAGTAGAGCATGATATCTACTATCTTCTACGAATTAAAAGTGTAGAATAAATATTTTATCGCTGAGACTCAGCTTAATAAATAATCCACATCATCGAATTATCCATGCACTACGGCCAAGGATATTCGTTAGTATCACATCCATGAATTATCCATGCACTACAGCCAAAGATATTCATTAGTATCACATCAATGAATTAATATTTCATCGGTGAGACTCAGCTTAATAATTAATCCACATCATCGAATCATCCCTGCACTACAGACCAAGGATATTCATTAGTATCACGACCACGAATTATCCATGCACTACGGGCCAAAGATAATCGTGTTTTCATCAACGGTCCTGATCATGCCATAAAACAATTCATCTTTGCACCCTTGGCCGAAGAGAATCCATAGCCATAATCATACCAAAAACTGTCCATCAATGCACTACGGGTCAATGAGGCCTTTTTCCACATCATTTGTAACATTACGGTCATGATTATACTGAATAATCCCTTGTTATAATCATACCAAGTCCATCTATACACTACATGCCACATATGACTTTCAACATAATATAAACACGAGGATGATGACAATGACATAATAATTCAATAAAACAAGTTCAAGAATTAATTTATCCAAGAACCAATAACGTCCAAATTGTCAACATGATACTTCTTTGTAGAGTAAAATTCAAGAATGCTCAGAAGAATATTTCCATGCAAAGATACTGGATGAAGCGCAAATATAAAGGATATTCAACTAATTTCATGGAGTATAGAAGCCAAAACTTTAACCAACTGAGTATAGTAGAATATATGAAACTGCAAATGGATTTTCGCCGCCATGCGGTAATCCACTTAGACAGATCATTTCCACAATTTATTAAGGAATGAATACAAAGGATCATTCACCATGCATGTGGTAATACACATATACATGTTATTCCAATAGAATAATAAAGAATGGAATAAAGGAGGATTCACCATGCGTGCGATAGACTGCACAGACAGGTTATTCCCAACAGAATAATAAATAATGGAACCAGGTCAGGCGTAATACGCACCGAGGATATTCCAATAGAATATTAAAGACGGAACCAGGTCCAGCGTAAACGCACAGACATGATGTTCCAACAGAATAATAAATAATGGAACCAGGACATGCGTAAAGCACAGACAGAATGTTCTAACAGAATAATAAAAATGGAATAATAGAAGAATTTCACCAAGTATAGGGTAACCCGCGTATACAGGTTATTCCAACAGAATAATAAAGAATGGAATAACAGAAGTTCTCTTCCTGAATAAGAAAGGAAGAATACCCTTTACGAGTATAACAAATAATATCCCTTACTATAATAATAATAATAATAATAATAATAATAATATCCTTTACGAGTACGACAATTATATCCCCTACCTTAAAAAGAAAAGTATTTCGACTGGTAGGGCGAGAATATAATTGAAGAAAACTTGCACTACGCTCAAAGCTTTCTTAAACTCTAAAGAAATACGCTCAAGATTATAGAAGAAGAAATCTCTCTATAGTTTACATCTCTAGTGTTTCAAATTGAATTAAGTAAGAAATAATGAAGGAATGAGCTTCTATTTATAGAAGAATGGATTGCATAGTAAATAATTCATGAACGGTCGATTGATTTACTTTTAAGCAGACGGTCAGATTGGTTTACAATAAAATATAATATATTCTATTTATAATCTAATAAAACGAATAACTTTACAAAAGTTTTACATTTTTTATATAAAAAGATTTTACTATGCAAACATTATGCGAGCACTATGCATAATAAAATATAATATATTCTAATTATTGTCTAATAAAATACATAACTTTATAAAAATATTACATTTTATATAAAAAGATTTTACTATACAAACACTATGCATGTACTATGCAAATACTATGTATAATAAAATATAATATATTCTAATTATTGTTTAATAAAAGCAGATAACTTTATAAAAATATTCTATTTTATATAAAAGATTTTACTATTAGCCTAATAAAACGAATAACTTTATAAAAGTATTACATTTTTATATAAAATGCTTTTCTGCTTTTATTACATTAATAATACTAATAAAATAAAAGCGAGTGACTTCTCACATAAGCATCAATAATCAATACTGAGTGTGCTTTATGCAACCACACCAGACATTCATTTTACTTTTAACACCGGGTGTTTCAGCAGTTAACGGTAAAACTTCCGCCGTTATTTTCATATAAATTTTTTTGTCGTTTTCTCAATCCAACAATAATTCCATTGTGGGGTCCACTAATGATTGTACTTAGTAAATACGGATATTCTCCAAACAAAAAGAATATTCCCCCGACTAATCGAATATTCGTAACGACACAACAAATATTTTATATCAACTTGCTTACTTTACAAAAAAAATTTCACATATTACCCTTAACTTTAAACTTTTATCAATTTAACTATTTACCAAAATAGAAAAATTGAATACTTTTATTTTATAAAATTCGGGGTCTCACAATCACCCCTCCTTATGAAATTTCGCCCTCGAAATTTACGTCACGTACTGATATTGAAGAGATGAGAATACCTTGCTTTCTTTTAAGATTGTACCTTCCCGATAATTTCCTCGCTATCATGATTTTTCCCATTTCTCATCTCCTGTATTTCAGATATCACTCTAGAATATAGCTTTAAAACAAAGGTTAATTGACATATCATAATTTGTCAATTTATCAAGTAAACAATTTCAGCTTAGGTAAGTCACACACTAGCGAAGTATATAACTCGTCTCTTCCCTCCTAGTTCTAGACTCTTATCTCGCCAAACGACCATATCCCTAAGCTCGATATTAACAATTGTGACACCCCCAAAATTAGGTATACATCACCCATTACGAGTCGCCAGATACATAGTACAAAATTCAAATACAACTTCATTTATACAATTTGTTGAAATGTGCAGTATAGAATCGACCACGGTTAACTATGAGTTTTAATACAAATGTATGTAACTCTCATGGTCCCTCGACCACAACCTTACAATGATACTTTACATAAAAGTATAGTCAAAAAGCTGTTTTTAGAAATTAAAATCTTTGGGAAGTGCTCAAGGAAACCTTCATACATGGGAGGCCATGCGTCAGGTTATGATAGATATCATATGTCCACGAAATTATCCTTGGTTGACCCAATAGACCCCAAAGAAAAAGCGAGAAGATTACTATCATCTTCTTTCCAATGGTGAGTTTTCTCTTGACATATAACTATCTCCACTGTCTCCAAGTGAATATTATATTTCAAATAAACTCCAAGATCATATAGGTAGTGCCCGTAGATATACTCAGCAAGTGGATGTGCACAACCTGTCTTATGATAACACGAGGTTGTATGTCATTAGACATCTAGTATGATAGTGGAAAAACACCCTTCCAAAGTTGGGTTCGCCTCACCCTATTTGATTCACCAAATATAACAACTAAATGATGTATATAATACAACACACTTTTCTATACTGTTTAGGGAGAACCTCCAAAGCTAGAGACCACCGTTCTATTCCTCTGTTATCCCCGCTCGACCCGACAACACTATTACTACAACACTCTTATTACCAGAAAGGAATTGTTAAGCAGAAACGGTGAGCACAACTAGCCCAGTAAAGAATATCATGACTAAAGATAATTAAATTATCAATAGCTTTCATCAATAATAAATCAGAGATTTAGAATATATGGTAGATGATAAAACTTTTCAACCATAGTTGCAGCGGAACGAGCAATCCATTAGAAGAGTCAAATAGACCATAAGTTCTATTATCTTCTCTATATTAAAAGTCCACCAATAATGTTTTATCCATGTAAAATAAATCAACAGTTCCTGTCCACAATCATATGAATAACTCATAATCATAATCATGGTTCTAAATTCCTCTTCGCAACCAGGACGAAGATAATTTTCATCACCTATCTTCACCTGAAATATCAAAAATCATGGTTATACCAAATCAGAATTTCTGCTCATAATCATACTAATAAATTCATATTTGCACTACGGTCAAAGATATTCATTAACAATTCATCTTTGCACTACATGCCAAAGACATACAACTGTATTTTAGAAGAGTCAAGTAGAGCATGATATCTACTATCTTCTACGAATTAAAAGTGTATAATAAATATTTTATTGCTGAGACTCAGCTTAATAAATAATCCACATCATCGAATTATCCATGCACTACGGCTAAGGATATTCGTTAGTATCACATCCATGAATTATCCATGCACTACAGCCAAAGATATTCATTATTATCACATCCATGAATTAATATTTCATCGGTGAGACTCAACTTAATAATTAATCCACATCATCGAATCATCCCTGCACTACAGGCCAAGGATATTCATTAGTATCACGACCACGAATTATCCATGCACTACGGGCCAAAGATAATCGTGTTTTCATCAACGGTCCTGATCATGCCATAAAACAATTTATCTTTGCACCCTTGGCCGAAGAGAATCCATAGCCATAATCATACCAAAAACTGTCCATCAATGCACTACGGATCAATGAGGCCTTTTTCCACATCATTTGTAATATTACGGTCATGATTATACTGAATAATCCCTTGTCATAATCATACCAAGTCCATCTATACACTACAGGCCACAGATGACTTTCAACATAATATAAACACGAGGATGATGACAATGACATAATAATTCAATAAAACAAGTTCAAGAATTAATTTATCCAAGAACCAATAACGTCCAAATTGTCAACATGATACTTCTTTGTAGAGTAAAATTCAAGAATGCTCAGAAGAATATTTCCATGCAAAGATACTGGATGAAGCGCAAATATCAAGGATATTCCACTAATTTCATGAAGTATAAAAGCCAAAACTTTAACCAACTGAGTATAATAGAATATATGAAACTGCAAATGGATTTTCGCCGCCATGCGGTAATCCACTTAGACATGATCATTTCCACAATTTATTAAGGAATGAATAATAAAGGATCATTCACCATGCATGTGATAATCCATATATACATGTTATTCAGCAGAATAATAAAGAATGGAATAAAGGAGGATTCACCGTAAATGCGATAGCTACCTGCAGCATGTGTTATTCCCAGCAGAATAATAAATAATGGAACCGTGTCAGCGTAATACGCATGCAAGCGGAGATATTCCAACAGAATAATAATAAAGGCGGAACCAGTCCGCGTAAACCTTACGCACGGATGTTCCAACAGAATAATAAATAATAGAACCGGGACATGCGTAAAGCACAGACAGGATGTTCCAACAGAATAATAAAAATGGAATAATAGAAGAATTTCACCAAGTATAGGGTAACCTGCGTATACAGGTTATTCCAACAGAATAATAAAGAATGGAATAACAGAAGTTCTCTTCATGAATAAGAAAGGAAGAATACCCTTTATGAGTACAACAAATAATATCCCTTACTATAAGAATAATATCCTTTACGAGTACGATAATTATATCCCCTAGCTTAAAAAGAAAAGTATTTCGACTGGTAGGGCGAGAATATACTTGAAGAAAACTTGCACTACGCTCAAAGCTTTCTTAAACTCTAAAGAAATACGCTCAAGATTATAGAAGAAGAACTCTCTCTATAGTTTCTATCTCTAGTGTTTCAAATTGAATTAAGTAAGAAATAATGAAGGAATAAGCTTCAATTTATAGAAGAATGGATCTGATAGTAACTAATTCATGAGCGGTCAGATTGATTTACTTTAAGCAGACAATCCAGATTGGTTTACAATAAAATATAATATATTCTAATTATTGTCTAATAAAATACATAACTTTATAAAAGTATTCTGTTTTATATAAAAAGATTTTACTATGCAAATACTTTGCAGGCACTATGCAAACACTATGCATAATAAAATATAATATATTCTAATTATTGTTTAATAAAATAGATAACTTTATAAAAGTATTCTATTTTATATAAAAAGATTTTACTATGCAAATACTATGCAGGCACTATGCAAACACTATACATAATAAAATATAATATATTCTAATTATTGTTTAATAAAACAGATAACTTTATGAAAATATTCTATTTTATATAAAAAGATTTTACTATTAGCCTAATAAAACGAATAACTTTATAAAAGTATTCTGTTTTATATAAAAAGCTTTTTCTGTTTTATTACATTAATAATACTAATAAAACAAAACTGAGTGACTTCTCATATAAGCATCAATAATCAATACCGTGTGCTACTATGCAACCACGCGTATTACTGTACTTTTAACACCGGGTGTTTCAACAGTTAACGGTAAAACTTCCGCCGTTATTTTCATAAATTTTTTTTTGTCGTTTTCTCAATCCAACAATAATTCCATTGTGGGGTCCACCAATGATTGTACCGTCGTACGGATATTCCCCGACAAAAAGAATATTCCCCGACTAATCGAATATTCGCCGACACAACAAATATTTTATATCAACTTGCTTACTTTACAAAAAAAATTTCAAATATTACCTTTAACTTTAAACTTTTATCAATTTAACTATTTACCAAAATAGAAAAATTGAATACTTTTATTTCATAAAATTCGGGGTCTCACAATCACCCCTCCTTATGAAATTTCGCCCTCGAAATTTACATACGAACCTGATATTCGAAGAGATGAGAATACCTTGCTTTCTTTTAAGATTGTACCTTCCCGGTAATTTCCTCGCTATCATGATTTTTCCCATTTCTCATCTCCTGTATTTCAGATATCACTCTAGAATATAGCTTTAAAACAAAGGTTAATTGACATATCATAATTTGTCAATTTATCAAGTAAACAATTTCAGCTTAGGTAAGTCACACACTAGCGAAGTATATAACTCGTCTCTTCGCCTCCTAGTTCTAGACTCTTATCTCCGCCAGCGACCATATCCCTAAGCTCTGATACCAACTGTGACGCCCCCAAAATTAGGTATACATCACCCATTCGAGTCGCTTGGATACATGGTACAAAATTCAAATACAACTTCATTTATACAATTGTTGAAGTCTGTCAGATAGAATACGACTACGATTAACTATGAGTTTTAATACAAATGTATGTAACTCTCATGGTACCTCGACCACAACCTTACAATGATACTTTACATAAAAGTATAGTCAAAAACTGTTTTCGAAATTAAAATCTTTGGGAAGTGCTCAAGGAAACCTTCATACATGGGAGGCCAAGCGTCTAGGTTATGATAGATATCATATGTCCACAGAATTATCCTTGGTTGACCCAATAGACCCCAAAGAAAAACGAGAAGATTACTATCATCTTCTTTCCAATGGTGAGTTTTCTCTTGACATATAACTATCTCCACTGTCTCCAAGTGAATATTATATTTCAAATAAACTCCAAGATCATATAGGTAGTGCCCGTAGATATACTTAGCAAGTGGATGCGCACAACCAGTCTTATGATAACACGAGGTTGTATGTCATTAGACATCTAATATGATAGTGGCAAAACACCCTTCCAAAGTTGGGTTCGCCTCACCCTATTTGATTCACCAAATATAACAACTAAATGATGTATAGAATACAACACACTTTTCTATACTATTTAGGTAGAACCTTCAAAGCTAGAGACCACCGTTCTATTCCCCTGTTATCCCCGCTCGACCCGGCAACACTATTACGGCAACACTCTTATTACCTGAAAGGAATTGTGAAGCAGAAACGGTGAGCACAACTAGCCCAGTAAAGAATATCATGACTAAAGATAATTAAATTATCAATAGCTTTCATCAATAATAAATCAGAGATTTAGAACATATGGTAGATGATAAAACTTTTCAACCATAGTTGCAGCGGAACGAGCAATCCATTAGAAGAGTCAAATAGACCATAAGGTCTATTATCTTCTCTATGTTAAAAGTCCACCAATAATGTTTTATTCATGTTAAATAAATCAACATTTCATGTCCACAATCATATGAATAACTCATAATCATAATTATGGTTCTAAATTCCTCTTCGCAACCAGG